>JBAMJV010009425.1:0-93698 GCA_037951105.1 Echinarachnius parma
AAAATAAAAAATGGTTGAAACCAATGAGTTTTTAGAGAGAGTCAATGTTTTAAATAAAAAATGGTTGAAACCAATGAGTTTTTAGAGAGCGTCATTTTGAGTTTTAACGGCTCTTTTTTTAATGATAACAGGCTTTTAATTTATTTGTTTGTAATTTTGTATACGTTTCGAGCATTGTGGAGTTATAACTGTTAGTTTGTATAGTTTGCAATGTTATGGTGCAGGTTTTGGTAACTAAAATTAAGTTTGACCAAAACTGTAGTATCCCTATAAGGTTTAAGTTGCACCTTATAAGTTTAAATGTTTGTACCATCACTGACAGCTCACTTAACATGGTTCTTGGTGGAACTTTGCACAGTACTTTGCACAGTATACCCTAAGGATTCATCTTTTCACGCTAGTAGTGCCACACTGGCGCATAATTTTAAAAGTTATATGAGTTGAAAAGCCCAAGTCAATGGTGCATTAATATCCATGACCCTTTGTCTAGAATAATATTTCGATATTATATCATGATGTTATTCCCATGGTACTTTGTACTTTCTGTTTAAGATTGGAAAGAAAGTCTATACATAAAGTTGATATTTACTCTTGATAAGTATCACAAACAAAACATTCTGCTTCCGCAGAGCCACACGTTCATACCTGAAGGGATTGCAGTGATGTACCGGGGGGGGGTGGGGGGGGGGGAGAAGAGGGGGGGGGGCGTACTTGTGCACTTTTTGTCGTCGATATGGTTTCTGTTTACATTCTGGAAAGGAACCATTCACTTGATAACCATAATAGTGTCATTCCACTTGTTGAAGTGATGGATCACCTCCCGATGTATTCCTCGTGATTTAACGCGTATTCTCTTGCTGTTTACATCTCTCTACATGTCTCATTATAATTGTATCTCTAAATTAACAGTTTGTATAACCATTCGAAAACCGATAACTGGCATGTATACGTAATTTCTAAGATAACATCACATAACACATTATTGTTATGAATAAGGTATCGTACACAATTTAAAATAATCTGTAAATGTGACTTTATAATTGCTTACGGAGGTATATTTGTGAAAACAGGAATAGAAAGGGTACCCCCCTCCCCCCTATTTTCAGTAATTTCATTGTTTTTCAATAGGTTCAATCACAATGATCTCGAATTGGTCAACCTGATAGACAGTATGTTTATCAGTTTTTGCATTTATACCTTCAAATGGCAAGACGAAAGGAAAATTGAGCTTCGCTGGAATCGACCCGAAACTCTCGGATGGCTAGACCGGTGCTCTAACTTTTGAGCTCCGGTCTAGCAACCAAGTGATCTCCAGTTCGATTCATATCGAAGCCCATTTTCTTTGCTCATCTTCCAATTTTTGTTTATATACTTCTGGTCCGTTTCCCTCTTTGTTTGCTTTCATAATTCCTTCATTCCTATAAATTGATTGTTTTGTTATATTTTAAAAACGAAATTCAATATTATTTCAACATTTTTTTTCTTAAAAATAATTCAATTGATGAGAGAAAATTTGAAACTTGACGTAAAACATATTTCTAACAAATTGACAAGGAAAGCCATCACATTTCTTGGGAATTTGAAGAAAGTACCCACAGCTAGACACATTTCACACGATCACAATTCGTTTTTTATTACTTTATTGGCCAGCTCATCCCTTTTTTTAAACGTCATGAAACCAAGTAAAATGTGAAATAATCAAATCGTGCCAAGAGCAGGTTTGCTCGATCCCGGATGTAGAATCTGTAATCTGTTATCGATCTCTGTCTGAAGAAATATATGCGTGGATGGAGAAACATCTGTACCATTCGTCAAGTCCACCAACACTGATGCGATGAAAATAAAAATAATCATAAGGATAACAAAAATCGTTCAAGGGAGGCAATTGACATGACTTCGAAAGATCCCGAATATTTTGGCAATCTTCCCTTCGATTATAATACCGGTGTCACCGGGTCGGGTTCATTCCGCTATCCTCGTCTAAAGGACAAGCAAAGGTTTGTTTGGAAATCAGAAGGGTACATACATTTTATGATACAAATCTAGCCTTCCTAATGCAAAACCAAGACGTTTGCGATTTATTTCGGTAGAGGTCATTGTTCAACGTTATGTCTTTAAATCTGAAGTGTGGCATGGTCAATGTCTGTATTTCTTAGCAAATAAAAAGAAGCGAAAAAGCTGCACGGCAGCTGGAAATAGTGATACATTAATTTCCCTTGATATATGAAGTGTCAGGTTTTATCATTTTAGCCTGGCTCTATTCTCTCTCTGGTCCCTAGTATATAAATCCGTGCCATCCACCACTGATACATCATTTCGAGCAGATATCTGGGCACTTGAGGATCGTGTGGTTATCGCAGAAACCTACATACTATAGATCTGTAAGTAAGATAATAGTAACTAAAGTGAAATTATCTCCATCAGTCATTTTCAATGCATTTATTTATGTGGTGATGTTTGGTCACGTGTGTGATATTTTAGGTTGATCACGTGTGAGATATGCACAATACGAATGGGAAATTGGAAATTTTACAAATATTAGGTTTATAAAGTAACAAAAAAGTTACATTTTAACAAAGTTGTTATCAACATGTAAAGGAGAATAAGAATAATAAACTTGCTGAATATCCTGTTGATATCTTTACTAATTTCTGAGTTATGATTTTTTGAAAATAATTTAAATATGCAAATGAGTATGTGAATGTCTAATTTCAAAGTAAAACATATATTTCATGAAACGTTGGACATTGATCCTTCAAAATGGAATAAAACAATTGGAAAGAAAAAAAATCAATTTTCTACAAAAATTTTCACTTTACAAAGAATGGACTATTGAAGAATTATGAAAGATATGTTGTTTCTAATATACCCCGAATTATTAATCTCTAATAACAAAATAAAATGTATAACTTCAAATAAAGTCTGTTTTTCCTCAAAATTACCTGTTTTGGGGTTTTAGATATAACCCTTGACCTTGACCCATGACCTTTGTACTATGTTGTACAGTCATAATTACGCCTAGTGAATAACCACAGGAGCATGTCGGCCTCATTTGAATTTGTATAAACTTGAATACCGCACAGCTCGCGAAATTATTGGCCAGTTCAAACTGGATTTTGTTTTTGTTAGTAAAATGAATCTCGTTGGTAAGGTAAATTGATCAAGTAAGAATTGCGAAGTAAACGTTCTTCTCACGCTATGTCTGTAATAAGTAGCGCAAGTGCTCAATAAATGGGGGTCTATGGGGGCACGTACGGATGCACCAATTTTGTTGTACTTGATACAGATTTTTTGTTTATCAAACTCCACATTTGAGGTCGTTTCAATGTTTATATCTTGCGTATTTTAAAAATTTGCATAAATTATGTATTTTTGTAGCGAGCACATAATTATGTAGGCAACACGAAATAAATATCTTACAATTGCACTGAGTTCACCTAGTATGGTAATTTTCACAAGTATAGTAGGGTGACGTGATGGATTTTTTGAGGATCCTTGCGTAACTCATTGATAAATTATGATTGGCGTTTTTCTATGGTTTAAACCCCCTAACCCCCCCCCCCCCCCCCCGTAGATCCGCGCCTGTAAGCATCTAAAGTAAATTATAATAACATTTACATGTCGAAAGGAGGATTACTGGTGAGGCGTAGCTAGCTTTAAACTTAATTCATTGTGCCAATATTTCGTCCATTGTGTAAGACTTCATCACGGCTGTTCAAATCATAACAAAAGAAAACGAAAACGGACCATGCTAAACATTATGAAAAAGTACATGGTATTACATTTCATAAAATAACAACATTAATAAAAAAATTATAAAAATAAATAAATAAATAAAAACAAAACAAATTATCTATCACATGCACGCTCAAAGTATACAATTGAAACATGCTTTTAGGGACTAGCTTATTCCAAAATAAATATAATACAGATAAATGCTAATAAATAAAATATAAACATATACATATATAATTGTTTGTTCCATAATTAGGAATACAAATTTGATTATCATCAGAATAGTAATAAATGATTGTACATTAAAGGATGATTGGTTACTTTGTTGTTGCTTGCCTTAAGTGCATGCTGTACCATGATGTACGGTATACATGTAAGAGTAAATATTTGGGATAATTCCAACGGTTACTGCGAACCTAAATCAATAAGTCAACAAAAAATAAAAATAATTGCTAATTGCTCGGCCTCATGACATTGAAGTTCCACATATCACTCGATATATTATACAGCGTATATCCGGTTTATCAATAGAGTGATGTGTGGATCTCATTGTATAGGTTCGTAATAATTCGTTTGAATTATCCCTAAGGATTTGACGATCGATTTATCATTGTAGCCGTGCTGTTTGCCGTTCTATCACAATCATAAAGAGGCTTTTAGTAAATCGTATTAATCTTATAATTGACCTTCTCTGGACAAAGGGTGAAAATTCTGACTTTTCGTTTCAACTCTTAATTGACAATTTCCTGTCCGACTCCCATTAGGGGACCGTGAAAATGTTTGCTATGATGGATTTAACCGGTCAGTGATTATTCTTACATCACATAATGGGGCATCTTGTGTGTAATCGCTATTGTCATGTGGTTTTCCTTCATTGACCTTCCTACTTTGGTGTGAGCGTATTAAAACGGGCGTGGGAGTGGACACGTGTTGCAGGAGATGTGAGTAGAGTCCATGATCATACCGTTTGCGCATGATAGGGTACATGGTTTGCGTTTATATACAAGTTACCAGTTGCGTTATTACGGCAGATCTCTGGCTTTGTGACATCTCTAGTAGATATCTCGCGATTCTCCTGAGTACGGCTCATGAGAAAAGAACATTGTGAAACGAGAAGTTTCGTAGGTTTTCGCTCAAAATATACGTATTGATTCGGTTTTACATCGCTGACCCAAAATGGAAAAAGTAGTTATCATGTTTTGCATATTAACCGTTGTGTCCAATTGTGGTAAGTACCAATTAAAAGCAATTTTCAGAACAATTATTGAAAAGGAGCTAAATCCACTTTCCGTACAAATTGAGTTAGCAATATCAGTACAATAATAGGCTACGTAGCTATCTAGAAATTCAAAGTTTAGGACAAATTCTACAATCAAAATCAGAAATCTACTTTTCTTAAAAGATGACAAAGTGGACTTATCGCTTTTTTGCATTAAGCTCTTCAAAAGCACTGTTCACAATGACATCGACTTTAAGCGCTCATTAAAGATATTGCATACATGAAACAGTGTATCAAATTGATGATAATCAATTTATTCTAGACCTACTACAGGTTAGATACCTTGTATTGAGCTACAATGTTGCATCAAAACTAGTCTTTATTTATTTTTTTTTATATTGTTCTCGTTTAAAAACATCCATAACAATTACAATGGAGAAGCATGCAATGTACTTGCTGGTCCAAAATATACAGTAACATGCAGACTGGCGACTTGAATACGTATGATAATTTGTAACTATATTGCGCGGAGCAATCATAGGTATATTTAATAAGGTAACAATAAATATCTATGATCGCTCCACGGCACCCGTGAGATTAAATTAAAACTTACATGTTCAAGTGTGTGGTTGATAGTATAACAAAAATACCATGCCTTGATACGCTCAAGTTAAATCTATGGGTCTGATTTTACTTCAACAGTATTATGCCATTGAAGAAAATGTTATTGATTCAAATGGTGCAACGAACATAGGCATGGTATTTGCTTTATAACCCCCATCAAGACAATATTTGTTAGGCTTACGATTTATTTTAATATTTTTTTTTATCATAAAAATAAATCATGGGGCTAACTCACCTCTCTTGTTCTCTAAATGACTTATATGACATGGTTCATGCATGATTGAAATTTGAAACATCATGCATCATAGCGAATGCAATATACATGTATATGTTACAAACGAACAATACAGTATATTGTTATTATTATACATCACGCATTCATAATTTTCCTTTATAATTTTCCCAGATAACTTTCTAAAAATCGTCCTTCGCGATTATGAAATTGATTTCAAATTTGCCGCTTGTATTACATAATGAAAGGTCGGGTGCATAATTTTCGCGTGGGAAGTTTTACACACAAGCTATGTGACATACTATCTTACAATACATGATCGTCGTGTAACTTTCGAAGGGATTATTGTAGACTCATATAGGGTGATCAGATTATGAAACTTATTACTTTTAGCTTTCATGCCATTGTATATTTCATAACATTTTCCAAAAATCCAGTGATTAACTGTTTCTTCAAAGTTGTACATGCCATGCAAGTTGTCAATGAGAAACGGCAAAAATTCACTCAATCGACAACGTAAATCTAAACATTGTTTGCTTCATTTGGCTGCAGAAGAAAATCTACACGTCTTTCATCTTTCAACTCATATAGTTTCTTTCTGATTGGTCAAAGATCAAAGATATTTTCGATCAGGGATCTTTTCGATCAATCAGTCTCCTACCAAAATGGCCAGGGTAGTGACGTTATCAACCCGCTGTTATATACATGGCCCGCGTGTTATCATACAAATAGTGCATGGTTTGGAAATTAATGTACCAGCTAGGAGGTTTCCTTGGTACCACTCCAGAATATACACCGAAACATTTTTAATTTACACGAGTATATTTATATTGCATTGAGGCCGTAGGCCGAGTACAATATTAACAAACGAGTGAAATGCTAAATATAGAGGTGTGTATTGTGGAATGTTCAACGACAAGAAGCATGTACTATTTCACAATTATACGATGATGATATTGAGGTGCTGATTTTGATGAACGAAAAATTACCTTCCTTAATTTGTGAGACTTCCCTCTATTCATTAAAGGAGTATTTTGTGGAAGCAATACAAATTATTGCAAGTTCATACTTGTACACAGACCATGACTAGAAAATGAAATGATATTTTTAAATACATGTAGAGGCAAATGTTTTTGGTCAGCTCTTATCCACCATCACATGGAATTGTCCATATGTACATTATCTAGTTACAGAATGCACGGCGCATAACAGTAGTGATGATACGTACCGTGTGGGACCTGAAGGAAAACTCATCCGGGACCTTCTGAGAAGCTATAACGTCAGGGAGAGGCCATCCACAGACGGGAGTCCTGTCCGAGTCGACTTTAAGCATTATCTAGATTCGGTTTTCGATATCGTAAGAATTTATTACATATATTGATGAATTGACTGATATAGATTATATATACATATATTTATCAATGGTGGTGATGATGATGATGATAATAATAATTATAAATGGTAATAATGATGATGATGATGATGATAACAATGGCAATGAAGGTGATGGCAATGACGATGGAAATGGTGACAATGGCTGTTATGATGAAAGTGATGACGGCGGTAACTAGTACTGATGTTGATGAACGCGATGATTGTGAGAAAAGTAAGAACATAAGACAACTAAAGAGGAGAAAAAGGGTGAAATATTTGTTTTCATTATAAGTCTATTCCCGTATTACGATGCCCACATCGATGCGTTCATGATTTCTACCATTATCTATTTTTGTACAGGATGCCAAAACTCAAATATTCTCTGGCTCTTCGTGGTTGGCCATGGTAAGATTTCTTGAAACGAAGGTCTCTAAACTATATAATCTGAATTCCCATTACAGCCTTGTGAACACAACATGAATATTCTCGAATGTTTTTAGGATAAGGGTTAGGAAATATGAATATGGATTAATTAATCCATAAACAATAGGTTATACGCAGAATCTATCAGATAACTAATTATGGTATCAATCGGACTTACGCAAATGCTATCTTAAAGGGATCTAGAATCTTTGTTGACAAGTGCAAAAAGTGATGAGTGGTTAATACAAATGTGTATTGGTGTGATTTGATATGTCCACAAATTAATGTGTGAACATTTCACGTTAAAGGGATAGTTGAGTTCTGATAAAGAGCGCACAGTTTTGGTCAAACTGACTTTGAGTAACCAAAACCTGTACCATAACATTACAAACTAATGCATGCTCGAAAGGAATACACAACTACAAATGACTAATCAGAAAGCCTGTTATCATTCAAAAAGAGCCATTAAAATTCAAGAGGACGCTCTCTAAACACTCATCGGTTTCAACCATTTTAAATGACATATTGTGCATGTGATGTTTTGTTGAAATAGTGATTAGATAGAGAAACAATCAACAACTATTCGTTTGTACATTTAAAAAAGGAAGCATTTAAACAAAAATGTAACTTGGTTAAGAAGGCATGTGACCGTTTGTCATTGCATGTCAGCCCGAAAAACACTAATTTTCGTGATTTGGGTACAAAACATTTCCTCAACAACCAAAAATATGAGTAATTTGGGAATATTTTGTTTTATTATGTTTATCTTGGGGGTCAAACTATTGAATTACATTTCGAAATGAAATGAAACAATAAACAATACAATGCACAAGTTTAAACAACCAAGAAATACATAAGAAATTATCAGGAATAACCTGGTTCTTCCAATTTTTGTTGTTGTATTATTATATCAAATGATCTAAAGTATAATTGTAGTGAACACTAATGTTTAATTGTAAAGAATATAATATGAGTGATGGGTAAAAATATGAATTGTATTACCTTTTTGCATATATTACCATACATTTGCTAATTAGTAAATTTTTCCAAAGAAAAAAAGAAATTACATTAGTATTCAAAACACTTCACTTGACATGCGTGCACATTTTTGCCGGTATCGGCCGTTTCACGGCCGAGATGTTAGGGGGGGGGGGGGAGGGGGGGATAATCCCCCGGGCCCCTGTCGGTAGAAATACCTCAAATAGCCCGGCCATTTTAGGGTTACGGCTTAGGAATAAGGTCAGGGCTGAGAGTTTGTCTCTCTGTAAGGGTTGTATAAATAGAACATTTATTGGTTCAAAAATACAAAAATAACAGCTAATTTTACCGAAACGCTATTATGTTTGTGCCCCAAATACCGTGACGACTTTAACACTTTATTTAACTCATTTAGGCTTGGATAGATGAAAGGATGATATGGGATCCCAGTGAATATTCTGGTATCGAGTATGTGAATCTGAAAGCAGATCAAATATGGGCGCCTCCAATATACCTCGTTAACACGTAAGTATATAGTATACAGTTGTTAACTTTTTCAGTAATTGCCACTATACTTTGGAACAAGTTACCAGCACATATTCAAAATACCCATACCCTTGACCAGTTTAAGACCTTGCTGAAAACGCACCTTTTTAATTTATGATCGCTATTGTACACGGGCTCACTTGTGAGTCGGTCAAAGAGGTGCACACCATTATATTCCTTGTATGTTTGATTTTACGTTTGATCTCATTTTTATTATTACGCATGATTTAATGAATAAAGAATAGATTTATAATGTGTGTGTTTAGTATAAGCTCTGGCTGTAAATTGTAGACCGACAATGGTGCGCTTATAAACAACCGTATTAAGCGCCTAATAAATGTTGTGTATTATTATTATTATTATTAACTGGTGGTGGAGGGAATAGCACGGAATGTTCCACTCCGAGGGATTTTAAATGCTATTGAGGGAAAATTATAAGTCCCGAGACGTAGTCGAGGGACTTATTTTCTTTGCGAAATAGCATTTAAAATCCCGAGGGAACATTCCATGATTTTCCTGACAACAAAGTTAACAACTGTTTTATCATCTGACTAAATCCGGGGGCTAAAATATACACATTCATGCATATGCATTGAAACTGAAATCAGTCAAAACAACATACCTTTGGTTCTCATTGTGACGTCATATTACAATCTTGTTTGCAGCTCGCGCCATGCGGTGAACAGTGCATCTGGCCAGGTGACAGTTAAAACTGACATGGAAATCACGTGACTGCGTTTAGCCAATCAATGACGCGTATTTTACTATAAGGTCAGATGATCAAGTGAAATGATACATTCTCAAACTTTAAATCAGACGTACACAATTATATGAAGAATAAAGGAATGGTCACATATAATGACCTGGTGTAAAGAAAATAAACTTACTATTAATACTACGAAAACTAAGTACATCATATTTAAAAGTAGGTGCAGGAAATTTGACGTTCTTGGTAATATTGTAATGAACAATGAAACAATTGAAAAAGTTCCTTATACTTCATTTGTTGGAGTCAATATTGATGAAAATGTAACATGGAAGAAACAAGTTGATTTTGTTTGTGTCTCCTTGAGAAAGAACATAGGTGTATTATATAGAATACGAAATTTTGTGCCTAAAATAATTTTAAAATTGTACTTTACACTTGTTGAACCACACATTACATATGGCCTAGAAGTCTGGGGTGGAACTTATCCGTCGTATTTAATGAACATATATTTGCTTCAAAAGAGAGCAATATGTTTCAAGAGTCCAAGGCAGCACACAGCTCCATTATTTATGGAATTATCTGTCCTTAATATTTTTTATTTATATAGATATGTCATAGGAACAGTGATGTTTGATTTGATAAACGATAAATTCTCACAAAGCTTAGTTACTTATTGTACTCGCATTGATCATTGTTATGATACTAGAAGTAAAAATGACGATAAATTCAAAATAGACCCAATAAAATTAGAATTAGCAAAACAATCCATTTCATATATCGGACCAAAAATATGGAATGAACTTCCAAATAATTTAAAAAGTAAAATGTCAAGACACACATTTCGTAAATTGTTGAAAGGTTATTTGTTACATTCGAAATGATTCTTTTCCATTTGTATATATATATGTTCGGCATTCTTGATTCTGTATTTTGTATGCTCATACAGTATGCTCATACGTACATTATGTTTATATGACAACTGCGTTGTCTATTGTGCTTTTAATTCCAATACTTATTTAATGCATATTTTTATAAGGGCTAGACCAACTAGCATTTTGTGCTATAACTAGTTCTTTTTTTACCAAGAAGATTTAATTTTGTGGAATCTTTGTATTATATTGTAAATGTTTTCAATTGGTAAATAAATTGCAGTTTCATATACGCTAGTGGACGTAGAGACCCGTATGGTAGATAACCATGGGTCAGACGTTAAACTAGATTAAACTACGTTAAACTATGTTAAAGGGGCCCTGCAAACCAAATGCATGTTGACTTCTGTATATCGGTATTAGTGTACACATTCAATATTTGTAAACCATTTGACCCAAACATATTTTGTTTATTTAAAAACAATTTAGTAATTATTTTTTCTCCATATTGTGATGCCCCCACTTCTGAAAACCTCTCCAGAGTAGAAGTGTTTTGTTGACCTGTTGTGACATCATCAGCCATTCACTACTCAGTTACAAAGAAGTTACCTTCACCAAGCTGAGTGCCTAATCACAATAGCATCACACGGTTGAATAGAATACCAACTCATGCACCTTCAATTTCAATAGCTGTTGCTATGTCAGAAGAAAAGCACTGTCTAAGCTATTGCATAGAGGTATGCAGGGCATGCTTTTGTGTGGATGTTCTTTTTGTACTTTCATCTTTTGTTAATCTCATGGTAGCTGACCAGTGATTGACAGATGATGTCACAACAGGTCAACAATAGAATTTACCCTGGAGGGTTTTTTAGGAGGTGGGGCTTAGCAACATGAAGAAAAATAAATGATAAAATGTTTAAAAATATACAATACATATTTAGGTCAAACCGTTTACAAATATTGAATGTGTACAATAATACAGATGAACAGAAATCAACATGCGTTTGGTTTGCAGGGCCCCTTTAAGGTACTGCAGAAATTGCGTGAAGAGCCACAGAAGGGTACGGATAAGTACGATAAAGTTTACGCGTTCCCAAGCAAGGAAAATTGCGGTGGAGGGGGGAGGGGGGGGGGGGGGAGGGGGGGGGGGGGGGTCAAACTAACCTTCGGCCTACTACGGTTTTTAAAAACTAAATGACAGTATTGGGATACGCCCCACACACAACAAAATTAAATGTACGCTCTTATTGCAAAATATGTGAACAAAATATATTTTGCTAATTTGGGATTCAAATTTGGCCAGGAAACCGCCTACTAAAATATCGTCAGCACATACACATGTATAGCACACGCAAACACCGCCGCGGCGCGCCGCTCGTTGCAGAACGGCTAGCAGATCGGCTATCTGCAAGATTCGCAGCGGGATAAGTTCCGGCCGGCCATACGGGCTGTGCGCCGTTAAATCTGATCGGCGGCAGATGGAATTCCCTTTATATTGTATCGCATTTGACGATGTTATGGTTCATAATTTACCACATAAACCCTCTTTTAAACTGTTTCAACCATGTTGATCAATTCGTTAGGACACAGGGTGGATTTCTGTAATTTTCCCATTACTTTAATTTTGCCATAATGCGCAACAATGAGGTATTATAAGTTTAGTTTTATTCTCTTAGTCCAGAACGAAATGTTACATTTAATTTCTTCTCCAGTGCTGTTGGCAAACCGTTCACACCATTCGAACCGGATATTACGCAAGGCTTTATTCGGTATGACGGCAGAATACACATGGAATCGGCGCTACTTCATCAGACAAAATGCAGCCTCAACCTACACAAATTCCCCTTCGATGAACAGACATGCTGGTTAGTTACTACGTCTACGTTACATATACTGTTTATACACACAGCGTTCGCTTACTTATGCGCTTTGCATGCTCACATACATTCAAAGCAACGTGCATATTAACTACAGTCAAACCTGCTAATGCGACCACCTGTCTATAGAGACCACCTGCTCATAACGACCGCTCTCCGGTCCTCCCCTGAAAAATCATGTGTTAAGCGACCTGCGTAATTAATATTTGTTTTTGTCATTCAGATGCTCATGAACAATAGTTTGCTTTCTCGATTTATATGCCGTTTAGTATCCTTTAACCATCATACCTTATTTTCGTGATTGTTTTCTTATCTCGTATTTTTGTTCCAATCATATATATATACATGTATGTTTAAATTGTACTATTTAAATTTGTATTTGCTTGTTATGATGCACTTGTATTTAGGTACTTGTTAACGATTTTGCTTGTCATTTCCCTCAGCTTAGAGATCGCCACACAGAACGCGCCAGATCACATACTAACCTTCGAGAATATCAGTACAGATCTGCCCTTTTCCAAAGTGGGATCAGAGTGGGATTTGCTCAACGCGACATACCATTTTACCAGCTACCCTAACTATCCGTATACGAACGTAACATACAAATCTCTGTATTTCTGCTTTGGTCTCCGACGACTTCCGAAGTTCTATATTGAGAGTCTGGTTGCCCCAATTGCGCTAGTCAGCTGGCTTTCGCTGGTCGTCTTTTTCGTCCCGCCCAAGAGCGGGGAACGTTTGTCAGCAGCCATTTCGCTGGTCCTCGGACTGACCGTTTTCCAGATTGTTGTGACGGACAGCGTTCCGCAAATCTCACGCGGTAAGATAATCATGTTAATCTTTTGAAGATAATTATACAAAAAACATGTTTACATCAGTTTACGGTTATCTAGTGGTAATTAATCTGCAGCTTTAAAAGCATAATGAATTCAGGAAAATATGTTGTATAGGTAAAGTATAATCTACCATTGGATCAGAAGTTCAAAATATTCAATTTTGATAAATGTACCTAACTCTACAAATTCACAGTTATAATTTCAAGACCTATATACATTTAGCAATCTACTCATATAATGTGTCAACATAGTCGTTCTATACAATAATATGATATATTCGAGTACAAAACTACCCTTTTTATACAATTTAACCAATTAACATGACACTACACTTAACGTCAATGAATTAAAAGTCACGAAGCTCTACCATTGTCTACGCCTAGCCGGTATTATGTTAGACAATATTTAAGTGAGGTGACTGTATTTCTATGCGTACAAATAATCATTAGGACGCTCTTTAGCAAAGTGACAAGAACATTTCACTGTGGTGAGGAAGATCTAACTTTTGAGTCTCACTGAGGCTTTTCCATCAATTTTCACCCAAACAGGGACAAACATAAATAGATATCAAACAGCAAAAGGAAAGGCGTGTGCTCTGTGTTTTGCACGTTATGTGCTATACGGCGTGACCAAAGAAAACGGAACGCCACGCTATGTCGAGGGAAAACATTTCCCCTTCAATTATGTACGATAAGTCTACGTGACTTACGTGTATATTTTGGACGGCCTTGGTTTCGTTTGCCTTGTGGCGTCCATCGCAATGCATACCTCGTTAAAGAGTTGGGTGACAATCGACATCTCCATCGACGAATTTCAAAAACTTGCTCCGTGAGCACCACGCGCGCTCGTCTGTAAATATAATCATTTGAGATGGTTTGTCGCCAATATATCTATATCTTCAGGATGTGCTGCGGGTCACCTCTAGTTTGTGTCTGATGGTGACAGTGGTCTTCCAGTATCGTGACTCAAATATGGTGTTTGGCCCTGTTGAGAGATTGAATATAACACTTAGGACATTGCACTTTATATATCTTAAATTGATGTGAAATATGTATTGGTGTGATCTGATATGTCCACAATGTAATGTGTGTAAATCTCACTGTAATTTGATATTTTTGGCTGAGATATGAGTAGAAATGCAAAGTGATATTCACTAACTCATTGTACTTACTTTGTACACGGCATTGAAATTTCCCCTTAGACAATTGTATATAAAAATTATGAACACTTCAATCGTAAATATCTTTTGAACGAAATGGAAATTTGAAAAAAAACACGAAACCT
The DNA here is from genome assembly GCA_037951105.1 of Echinarachnius parma. Taxonomy (NCBI): domain Eukaryota; kingdom Metazoa; phylum Echinodermata; class Echinoidea; order Clypeasteroida; family Echinarachniidae; genus Echinarachnius; species Echinarachnius parma. Next base: position 14,704 of record JBAMJV010009425.1, read on the forward strand.
GTCCTGTGCTTTTATTATTAATATGAACATGACAATACAGAGTGTCCCAGATAAAACGAAACCGGATATCATGGCATAAATTTTCTGTCATAATGAATCATTTCTTTGATAAGATAATATACATGTATGAAAAGCTCTGTTTCTCTTCTTTCATTTGATGTACAACTTATGGCACATAATTCACGCATGTCTGAATTAGAACACTGAAAATTGGTGTTACCAAAATTCCATTTTCACGCAGAAATTGCACGTTTGGATGAGTTTTTAGGGTAGTAAACGTAACTTATTTTGGAAAAAGGACAAGCACCGCATACAAATTCATATTTTTTATCTTTTCCTCATGATTACAAAATAAATGAGTTATGCCAGATAACGATTATAATGAAAACTTGCTTAATTTCAGCCCAAATGAGTAACTTTCCTAATCTAGCATATGCTTCCCATGTTTTCCCTGATCCCCGTGTTTGTGTAAATTCACTCATGCATCAAGTCCATTGTCACTGCTAAGTCAAGAAAGCTGAGCGACTTCTTATTTAAATTACCTACTCATTTGGACAGAAATCAGGCATGTTTTCATTGTACAGGAATTTGCATTCCTGTATATTTCATCAAAGAAATTATTCATTATGACAGAAAATTTCTGCCATGAAATCCGGTTTCGTTTTTTCTGTGACACTCTGTACATGAGTGATCCACTAGAGTGCCAAGTAAGTTTTGAGGATTTGGACAATGTCAATTAGTCCCTTTAATGTGCAGTCCAGTGCTTCTCCACGTCGGGTAGTTTTCAATGGGTGGATAATCGCTGTTTGAAAATGTGACATCAAGCGTGTCATTGTTGGCAAAGTATTCTGCGTTTTACAGCGCTACAATGCCATGTTTCACATTAGTTAAAGGGATAGTTGAGTTTTGGTAGAGAGGGCGCTAGACTACTTATTCTTTTTGTGAGGTAATGAAAATCTGAGTGTAAAATTTGAAAGAGCATAATATTTAGATAATAAAATCATCTTTGTTTGATCAAAATCGGTTCAGAGACGGCTGAAATATCCATAAATATAACAATTTGTAATAAACCTGGGGCCCCAGGTTTATTAGAGAATTTTGAACCAGCCGTTAAAAAGAAAAAAAATGCTTCCTCTTTTCAAAAAGTTACAAAATAGGTATTTAAATAGTTGTCGGTTATTTCTCTATCTAATCACTATTTCAACAAAGCATCACATGCACAATATTTTATTCAAAATGGTTGAAACCGATGAGTGTTTAGAGAGCGACCTCTTACGTTTTAACGGCTCTTTTTTAATGATAACATTATCTTTACTACGTCATTTGTAATGTTGTGTTCCTTTCTAGTTATAACTATTAGTTTGTAATGTAATGACGCAGGTTTTGGTTACTAAAATTCAGTTTCACCAAATACTCTCCTTACCAGAACTCAACTATCCCTTTAAAGGGATGCCTGTAAAGGGTCTATTAACTCCAAGAAAATTACTTGGAGCTTCCTCGTTTCTCTTCTACCGTGTTGTTTAGCTTATGGTAAGAGAACAAATAAAATAGTTTTTTTTCTTCTTCAAATGCCCCTTTAGCATGTTTAGTATGACGATATCTATCATTCAGCTCAAAAGCGTTAATGAACTGTCATGAACCTCATTTATTTTTTATTTTTTTAACCAGGAAAGCAGTGTTTTTTTTCCAATAAAACTTACACTCATCATTCGGACATATCTTACAATGTTTTTGGTACAGGATTGAAGTCTCAAATGTCATTTTGGGCAATATCTGACTCTTTTACAGGTGCACCTTTAACTTTCAACACATCTTCCATAATTATGAACATGTGCCTTCATGACCAGCCATATTGTATTATTCACATCAGCGTTGTATGCAAAGGCTAATGTGGTGAAGGATGCATGTTGAGATGAAAATTGATATTTTTACTGGTATATTTCATGGGTTAATTATTTGTGGATAAGTTATGGGCTCGGTTTATCTTGACCTGAACCGGTGGCGTATCCAGCAGTCAGCTATTCGACATCCTGACAAAAAAACATGAGGATTGTTGGGTTTCCGCCCTCCATTTGAACGGAGTTCTAATGGAGTTAAACTACAAAAAGGTGTTTTGCTACAATATTCTCAACAACTAAAGTTGGTGATATTGGTTTCATATTTTGTTCTCAGTAAATGATTCCTGGTCTCCTTTAAATAAAGGATTTAAAAGGATCTAGTAACTTTGTTGACATCTGCAAAACTTGCAAATGGTTGATATACATGTTTATTTATGTGATTTGATATGCCCGCTGGGTGATTTGTGAAAGTCCCCTGGTAAATGAATATCATATGACGAAGTAATGAACGAACATGCAAAGTACTTTGTACACAGTATGATTATCCACTAGATAAGTATAACTCTGAACTATTCGATCACACATATCTTAATGACGGAAGAGAAATTTGAAAAACAGAAATCTGCTCCATTCTTCTATTGGTAATGGGAATACAATGAGTTGTGTGAGAACCGCCAGATATCCAAGTAAGTTTTGAGGATTTTGACAATGTTACTATCTAGAGCCCTGTAAAGTGATCCATGTATTTTGTCTATAACTCTACGAAAATTACTTCGAGTTTTCACATTTCTCTTCTACCGTGTTGTTTAGCTTATGATAAGAGAAGAATAAAATATGGTTAGATTTATCAAATGTCCCTTTAGTATGAAGATATATATAATTTAAAATAATTCAGCTCAAGACCGTCTACAGACGGTCATAACGGTCACGTTCGAATCTACGGCAAAGAACGTAGAACTAGTAAAATCTGACGCAATTTGTCGCTTTTTAACCACGAAAGCAGTTTGCCTTTTCAATGAAACTTTTACACATCATTCAAACATATCTGACGATGATCTTAGTATAGAATTGAAGTCTCAAATGTCATTTATTGCAATATCTAACAAGTACATGGATAAATCATTTAAATATTATGCATCGTAGAGCCATACCATGTTTAAACGCATTCCATTTATTAATAATTAATCTATTTCAGGTCCATCGCCCATTATGATGGTGTTCGTGAGGAACTCTTTCATCACTGCAATCGTGGTCGCTATCTGCTCCGCCATCGTTATCAACATCGCCCACCACCACGGCAACATAAACAACAAGGTACGATACAAGTTAATTATGACCAACAGACGTCAACTAAATTCCATGACTGTGTAACATACATGCATTGTGACATATCATTAATATTTACAAACATAAATGTGTTAATATTTATGATTCTTAACAAAATGCTTTAATATCCCGCGAATTCATATCCTAGTTTTCCATTTCCATTGAATCATTTCTTTCCTTCTAATTTTGTTTCCAGATCTTGCAGATGATACTCCACCGCGCCCTCGCCCCTTGCTTATTGGTCAAATGCGACACGGCTCGACATACTCACGACCAAGGAGGAAACAAGGATAGTATAGCACACGATCGTGACATGGCTACCACAACGCAGACATCCCAGCAAATAGATGGTGACAATACAGGAGCCCTAGTTTCGATGTGCGCGGCCTGTATGCAGAATGCATCCCTTGGTATGTATATGTACACAATGCTACAATACATACAGTTTATATAATTATATGTATTATACGAATGCCTTACTTCCCAGAACAGATTCGTTCTAACTACCTGAGCATAACCTCGCTAGTCATAAAGGTAATTATTTATAAAGGGTAATATGTAAACCATTATATTGTCCATACTGTATGACTGCTATTCATGATCCATCGAAAAGGGTGTCGTTATTCAAGAAAGGCATGATGATCCCTGAGCATACAATTCTCTAATAATGTGAAATCGAGATCATGATTCCTAATATTGAAATGTGTTCTCAATTCGTACTGCAAATAATTATAAAGCGAGTGGCATTTTTGACATAAGTAACTGTTCGTGATTATGTAAGCTTCTCTATTCATAAAATATGTAAATATGGCTACCCTTTAATAGTATTATAATTATGAATAGCCATCCGCATTACACATTATATATAGGGATCTTGCAATATTTCTGTGGATAGCGATCTTCATGAGTACTGACCCCTGATATGAATAACGAACTAAAGTGACCCTTGTTGAACCCACAAATGTAGAAATAACCAAAAATGTAGAAACGACCACAAATGTAGAAGTACATCGACCACTAATGTGGAAATTGACCACAAATGTAAACTACATCAACCACAAATGTAGAAAAATTCAACCACAAATGTAAAAAACGAACAGCGACCACAATGTAAAAACGCCGACTAATGTAGTAACTACGGAGGAACATCAACCACAAACGTAAACAAATTATTCATCCCACATGTGGTACAAAAAATAGCGTACAGCACCTTCACAATATCGCATGCACGCACAAACACGAAACTAGCAACATACGGAAACACGCATACATGTTTAAACGCTAATTACAGATAACGATGCACACATGCGCTCACATGACAATTTAGTATGTTTACATTAGTGGGTGATTTGTATGTTTCTACACTAGTGAGCGCTTGTTTAAACCACTAATGTAAAACAAATAAAAATAAAAATAAACAAAATAAAACGCGCTTGCAATTTTTTTTTATTTCCTTCTTATATGGTGACACCCTTTAATGATACAAGGTCAAACAAAAATAATTAATGAATCAATTCATTAATCAATTGATTAACCAGTTAATTAACACATCTTCCACAAAGTTACAAAGTCGCTTACATTATTGTTACATCCCAGAGACATATATGATCACATTCATGACCAATGACTTTGTCTTTATTGCAGATGCAGCAGTAATAAACGCACGCACACAATCATTTCCATATTCGATACAAAATACACGCATATCAGGCACATACTCCAAGTATGACATGCCCCCCAAACACACACACACACACACACACACACACACACACACACGCACACACACACACACACACACACACACACACACACACACACACGCACACAGGAACATTTAAGACACACGTACTTATTTTAGTACTATCTACAAGAACGAATTGACATTTTGCCGTTTTTACATTTGTGGGCGACGTTTGCGAATTATTTCTACATTAGTCGGCGTTTCTACATTTGTGGTCGCTGTTCAATTTCTACATTAGTGGTCGATTTTCTACATTTGTGGTCGTTTCTACATTTGTGGTTAATTCTACATAATTGTGTGGGTTCAACAACCCTTCTTTTCATGCCAATGAATGTTGGCCCCTTTTCTCCTATCTCAAATTTTAACCCTTATGGACAAACACTCTTACCTACACTGATCCTTTTGTAAATTAGTAATTGCGACCCTATTGAAAATTTCACCCTCGATCATGAGCAATAACCCTGATATGTCCTGCGAGCGGAGCCTTCCACCTAAACTCTAAAAGTAGGTTAACCGACAGTGATGTAGCGCGGTCCAAATGACTAGGGGACACCGTCTTTGTAATTGCCTTTTCTTCCAAACTGTCCCCTTAATGTTTTGAAACGTTTTCTCACCAAAAATTACTTTGGAGGGGTACACGTGTTCCTAGGGACACCCTGGGCCTCCACACTCTCCTGCCTGGTTTGACACTGGGTACGCACAACTGATGTTGTTCTTTTTCTCCAATATTTGTAAAGGTGGGGAGTCATCCCAAGCGACAAGAATCGTCTGGATGATGGGAAACTCAAACGGACACCGACATAGCACTACTCGGGTGAGTGTTAACAATGATAGAGACAATCAATGACAAGCGCAATGAAACTTAAATGCGGTGGCAATGACAATGAAAATATACCCTAAATTTGGTACATGAGCACTTTAACTGTTTAAAGAGAATTAATCATTCACAAAGCTGTTCTCACTTAACATACAATGAACGACTCACATTGAGGAGCAATGTTGGTTGACATGGGAGAGAAATCAGGAAATTATCATATTTTGTAAATATTCTCTAAGTCATGTGACAAAACCATTTTATGTGCTTTACATAACATTTCACAAAATATGCTTGTTTTAATCACTGATCGGACAAGTTTGATTTCCATTGTATGATGAGGAATACTGAATTGCTAATAAAAGAGCATGATAATGTCATAGCATCCTTATTTTTAAATAATTCTTGAAGGACCCTTTCCCTAGTATTTCACACATGAATTGTGTTTGTTCTGTCTTGAACGTTTGACATGCAGATAGTAAGTACAATATTCAACCTCAATGATTTGCACCCCAACACACAGTTTAACACGAAATACAATGAAAGTGGTTCCATATGAAACACATGCTCTTCATGGTTTGTAATTCGTAATTAATACATGAAAAGAAAGGTTTCCAACCAGCCATTTCATGAATACTTTCATCGTCGATGTTTTATTGCAATTGATAGTGATTAAGTTAATGTATTTCTTTGTATAGGATGCCGAGTCCGTGACTGACTACGAGGTCCTAGCGAGTGTCGTGGACAGGCTATTCTTTGTAGCAATCTTCACTACACAGACAGTCATCACTGCAAACTTTGTCGTATCCATCTCGTCTTAGACTAACAAGCAAACAAACAATGATACAACCTGTGCGTATACAAGATTTCACAACAAGGAGCGACAAATCAATTTCCTTAAAGGTTCCCTGAAATCCAAATGCAAGTTGCCTTGAACTATTGTGTATTAGTATATATACATCACGTATTTTACCTACATATGTTTTATATATTTTAAAACATTTTAGAAATTATATTCTTCAGTTTGTCATGGCCATCTCTAAAAAAAAAAAAAACTCTCCAGAGTAAAAACCCTTTGTGACATCATCAATCAATAACTGTCAACTAACCCGGAGATGAACAAAATACATAATTACAGAAGGACATGCACACAATAACATGCACTGCATGTTTTATCATACAAAAGCTTATCAATGCCTTTCTTGTCCCTATCATGGTTGAGCTTATCTGACATAGCAACTGCTATTGAAAGTGTGTCAGATAGAATAGTATTCAAACATGTAATGCTATTGTGAGCAAGGGCTGGTTTGGGGATTTTTTTGTTGGGAGGGGGGGGGGGGGGGTTGATGAGAAAAGGGCTGTTTTTGGCGGTTCAACCCCCCCCCCCCCTTTTTTTTTAGTGGTATTGAACATCATAACCAGTGGTCTTGGCCCCAGAAAACCAAGTGGTCTCGGCCTCGGCCTCGAAATTTGTGACGGATCTTGGACTTCACCGACACCCCCCCCCCCCACTCGAAAAATCCTCACCGACACCCCCCTCGCAAAATCTTCACCGACACCCCCCCTCTAAAAAATCTTCCCGTTTGGGAAGGGTGACAAAGTGCTGTTTTATAGTACAGTAAATGAAAATAAACTATTACGGCGCATGCGCAGAATTAGAAGGTTCAGCAACTTTCAGTACAAACATGATGAAATCCTATTATGGTTATAGTCCGTTATTCCGAAGGTTCAGTTATTCCGAAGGTTCGTTATTCCGAAGGTTCGTTATTCCGAAGGTTCGTTATTCCGAAGGTTCGTTATTCCGAGGGTTCGTTTATCCGGAAAAAAAAATCGGGTTCTTTATTCCGAAGGTTCGTTATTCCGAAGGTTCGTTATTCCGAAGGTTCATTAGTCAGAAAATAAAATAGGGTTCGTTAATCCGAAAATTAAATCGGGTTTGTTATAATACTATAATTTGTGTTTTGTTTATTTAATTTACAGCCTGCATTAAGCATACCCCTCCCCCTTTCCCTCCCTTGGCCAGACCAATCAAACATTTAAGTTTATTTTATCTCTTTATATGAAATTATAACATTATAACAAACCCAAATTCATTTTCGGATTAACGAACCCGATTTCATTTTAGGAATAGCGAACCTTCGGAATAACGAACCCTCGGAATAACGGACCTTCGGAATAACGAACCTGATTTCACTTTAGGAATAGCGAACCTTCGGAATAACGAACCCTCGGAATAACGAACCTTAGGAATAACGAACCTTCGGAATAATGCAACAAATGTTCGGATTAACGAACCCTATTTCATTTTAGGATTAACGAACCCTCAGGTATACGAAATTTGCGTGTTCGGAATAACGAACCTTCGGAATAAAGAACCTTCGGAATAACGAACCTTCGGAATAAAAATTATGTTTGTTATCTGGTCAAACAGAGTTTTTGTAATTATATAAACTTGCAAACTAACAGTTATGGTTCAATGATACTTGAATGATAGTAAAACATAATGGGGTTAAGTGACAGGGCTGTTTTCATAAGCAACAAAACAGCCGTTAACACAAAAAGGCGCCCTCCAGATTCTACAACACAGAAATACAATATAAATACTAGAACCCCAACTGAATAAGCGTATAGCGTTTTAACCACAGAGATAGGCCACACCTTTATCAGCAAGTTTTTGAAAATACGCACCGAATGTCATGCAAATGAGGTAGTACGGCAGATTTTTTTCATTTGAATAAATTATCAGACGTGGATTCATTGGATAAATTAACACATTACGCAAAAAGCTAAAGTAATTACGCATTATTATTATTTTAATTACGCGCAGTACTAACAGTTACGCGATGTCATGTATTTAATTGCGCACAGTCAAGAAACAGGGGATTTCCCTACTAGGATCAAAATATTGTTTTTCATTGTGACGTCATAACAGAGGCATACCATAAATTCGTGCGTGATAATTGTGAAGTTCGCGCCCGCGCATTATTATGAATGAATTTACGCTAATATTACCATGGCAGCCAGTCGAATTAACATACAAATCGGTGGTTCTCTTCATTAAAAATTTGGCCAACTTCCATTTTGAGTTGGGGGGGGGGGGGGGGCCTGTTCTACCAGTTGTTGTCATCAACAAATTTGAATGTAGTCTTTGGTTAAAATAATTATGCAATTGAGAGATCATCAAAAACAATCTTACAACCATTTTGGTGGATTTTCAAAAATGTGTGGTATTCTTAAATATTTCTTTGAATTATTGAATAAAAGATCAAAATAATGAAGTTGATTTTGTTCGCAAACTGAAGAAAATAATTGCTTAAATGTTTTAAAATATACGTAACGTATGTAGATAAAATAGTTAACAAATAGTTGTTATATACACTTATACACTAATACACACTAGTTGAAGGCAACTTGCATTTGGATTTCAGGGAACCTTTAAAATTTTAAATTTAAAACTAAAAACTAAAATTGTGTGCTCTTTCAAATGTTACATTCAGTTTGTCATTACCTGACAAAAAAATTATTTCCTGAAGCGCCCTCTTTACGTTAACTGAACTATCCCTTTAATACAACGACTTGTAATTATGCTGTTTATTGCGTAGGTCTATCGAAATTAGCGGAAAATCAATGAATTACGTCTTGGTTGATATGTTATAAGAAATCGTCAGTTTGCGCAAACCGGCTGAATAACTGCTTGAACAAATATTTCCAATTATATTAATACGAGTGTGTGACACACACTAAGAGCAGCTCTACAGGAGGAGTTGAACAATGTCCCCCAAGCCTGTATCAGAAACCTGGTGGACAGCATGCATAGCAGATGCACTGAATGCTTCCAAGCACATGGTGGACACACGCACTATTGATGTCTGTGTTTGGGTAACTGACATTACCTTCATTTCAATTTGTTTTGACTTCCTCACGTGCCTTAAACTCTGTTGCCGAAATGTCAAGGCTGTGACATGTGATACAGCAAGCAGTTCCATGCCAGTGCATTTTTCAGTTCTGTCAGTAAGATATCCGTTTGGATACTGATATTATGTTATCAGAGGATAGGATTGAAGTAATCCTGTGTGTCATTTTGGTTAATTTTGATGGACAGATTTTAAAGATATGACCATGTGAAAAATTATTAGTTTCTTTTTGGGCCCAGTGCAGTAGTTCAGAAGGTTTGCTGTAAATACAGTTTGGGAAGTTGGTTAAACAAAATTAAAATACGATTGTCTAAAAATAAATGTGCGCGCGCTATGAATATATTGTTATTATTAGTAGTAGTAATATTACCTCGTTTTAACTGACGCTATTCCTGTCGAGATTTTGATAAATTATGGCATTCGATCTGCATTGCCAATTTTTGAAATACAGACTGTATTGGGGCCATTCTTAGTTTTGTGTGTGATCAAAAGTATGATTTTTTTTTAGATAGGTTGCTTTTATTTCAAGTATATTAGGTATAATGTACACTTCATATAAGACTTGCAAACGTGAACGTCTTTCAGGTGTAACACAAATAATTGTATTATGAGTATGTAACCGAAGGTCTGATGTCAAATGGCATTGGTCGTATTGGAATTTGCACGGGAACATTTTTTTTGGCCTAACTCACGTTCATTTTGGAATTCCTGTGAATTATGAAAAGCTATTAGATCTGTACTATAGATCTGTAAGTAAGAAAGTAGTAACGAATAAGAAATTATCTCAACCAGTTATTTTGTAATGCATTTCTCTTATCAAAGTAGTGAATTTCGCTAATACGCCCTTCACATTGTACACTACAGTCTCATTTGAAAATTGTTCAAATAAGCATCTAAAGTAAATTATAGTGTATCATTAGTGCTATGAGGGGCCCATTAGGAGACCTTGGAAATATTTGCTATGATGGATTTTAAAAGAAGAGTTTATTGGCGAAATTCATTACTTTGATAATTAAAATAATGATTTTAGATAACCATTTCATACTAATAACACAGTTAAAACCTTATACTTGTCCTAAATCTGAATTCTTAAAACGTGAATCATCAACGAGTAATGGAACGATCCTCAAAATCTATTACGTCACGGATGCAATAATATACGTTTCTCGTGAAAATCACCGTAGGCCAATCTACTACAGTAAAACCATACATGAAATATAAATATATCAATTCATTACTTTATTCCTATTTGCTCGCTACAAAAATTGACAACAACATTACGAATAATATCCGCAATATCAACAATTAAATTACCAGAAATGTGGTGGTATACTTTGATACAATCTTAAGCAAATTACGACAAAATTGGTATCTCCGCACGTGCCCTCATAGACCCCCGTTTATGGAGAACACGCACTACATAAACAGACACAGCACGTGAGAGAAAGTAATTTACCTCGTGTACTTCGCAATTCTTAGTTATAGTAATCAATTGACCTAACAAACGAGATTCCTTTACTTTAAAAAATGGACCAGTTTGTTAGGGCCAAGAAACCGAACTTTTGGTATACACCCTTGTCCTAGCTTTGGCGTATTCAAGTTTGATACGGCACAGCAGTTCATAATGGGTAATTGTACAAAGGTCATGCGTATACGTAAAGCGAGCACACAATCATATTCCTGCTTCAATGACGTCACGACATCCGAGCAGATGAGTTCATTAGTATGTAAACACAAAAACAGGTACTTTTGAAAAACAAATTCAGATTTTATTGGAGGTTTTACATTTGTAATTTTTGTCAAAATCAACCTTTGAGGGTAAACAGAACAACATATATTATTTTTAATTCGTCAATACAGTGTTCTTTTAACCTGTCATCGATTATTAAGAATTTACAATATACAAAGCTGATAAAACTGGGAGTGCGAATGATATAGTATTTCCATTTAATACGTTCCGGGTATATGTGACTATACATAATCAGCATTTTACTAAATTAATAATGACATGTCGTATGTGTGATTTGCATTGAGTATTATCATCGTGTAATAGCTCGCGTGGTTATATTTTTATTTAAAAAAGGAGCTGACACGTGTTTGATTAGAAGATTCAAACACAGAACTTCTATACCGTTACCTAGTTACGGTAGTGTGTGGACATTTGAAAGTCTGTGGGTTCCTTGATTGCCCCTTAATAATGCGTGTCATCGTGATAATGACTTTCCTACAAAAGATCGGCCTAACCTAATTTCGTTCGGTCCATTAATTGAGCAAATTAAGTAGGCCTACCACCGTCAATTAAAAGGCCATCAAACTGTGTTCACACCGCTTTTCGACAACGGAACTTCAGTAAAGATTTGTATTATTATACATGTTATATCAACTGCCCTGACTACTATACATCTGTACTCACAACATATATTATGTCTGCAAGGAGACTTGAAAAAGAGGGGAAGACTTCACAGGATGAGGGCATCTTGTGTGATATCGGGTGTTGTTGACTTTTGTTCTTTTCTGTATTCACCTCCTGACGTTGGCGTGGGAGTAACTGGTGTGTGGGGTGTGGCAGGACGGGGCGGGGATGGACCAATTCACGCATATAACCGTTAACATGGTTACTAGCTAAGTCATTACGGCAAAGCTCTGGCGGCATGTCGACATCGTTTTTAGATCTTTGGTTCTGCAGTCAGCATCATATCTACTAAAACCATCAATTAATTGGCCCTCTGCTCACAATTTACACATTGATTTGTATTTCCATCGCTGAGCCAAAATGGACAATGTTGTTGCTTTAATTTGCATCTGCGCTGTTGTGTCAAAATATGGTAAGTATCAATAAAAAGCTAACTTCACTATTTATCTGTTTACAATGGCGTCCACTGTATGCACTTTTTAGAAATATCGCACGAAAAGAACAGTGAACAATAATTTGTGGATAATACATTTGTTTAAGACTCATTTTACTTAAAATTTTGCATTGAGATATACAGGGTTGCCGAAAAAACAAACAAACAACCAGGTTCACGGGCATCTTTTACAAAGACAAATTATACCAAGAACAGTTAATTTGATCCAGTATTTTTTTTTTATTTAGGATGTCGTGAGTGAGACCATGTCAAGTTCCCATTTTTGTCAATTTTTACGAAGTCAGTGCATGATAAATCGCACTTAATGCCCGTCATAGCATCGAACAACGAAAAATACCCGCGCCATTGTAAGTGTGCATTCAACTGTGTGCCAAGATAATGAGCATAATTGGTTGATGTTTTGTCGGGTAAGAAGTGCGATTTATCAGGTACTTACTTGGTGAAAATTGACAAAAATGGGAACCTGACATGGTCTCATTTACGACGTCATTAAAAAAAAATACTCGACCAAAATTAATGTTCTGAATTGGTTTCATTTTTCTTTGTTACAGATGCCCTATCCCATGAACCTAGTCATTACGTTTCTTTATTATGGCAAGTACCCCGTTCTATTTTTTTTGGGGCCACCCTGTATACAACATTGGTGTTTGTTTTGCGAAATTTCTATCGAAAAGGTATCTATATTATATATACCTCCAATCTCTGTCTGTCTGTGGACGCAAATATCCAAAATCGCGCTCTATATCCCAATAAAAACAAAACTGTTCGATGAGTCAATCACGCTTATATTGCACCAAAAAAAAACACGGAACGTGGTACTTCCCAAAATAAAGTAACAAAATAATTATGTCCATCGTATAGGGTGTCTGTTCAAATGAAAAAGGATAGCAAGAACAGTCATTTTGGTTGTGTAGTTTGTTTTTATGGCGCTGTGAGTAACACCATGTCAGGTTCCCATTTTTATATATATATTGTTATTATTATTATTATTATTAGTAGTAGTAATATTACCTCGTTTTAACTGACGCTATTCCTGTCGAGATTTTGATAAATTATGGCATTCGATCTGCATTGCCAATTTTTGAAATACAGACTGTATTGGGGCCATTCTTAGTTTTGTGTGTGATCAAAAGTATGAAAATTGTTTAGATAGGTTGCTTTTATTTCAAGTATATTAGGCATAATGTACACTTCATATAAGACTTGCAAACGTGAACGTCTTTCAGGTGTAACACAAATAATTGTATTATGATTATGTAACCGAAGTTCTGATGTCAAATGGCATTGGTCGTATTGGAATTTGCACGGGAACATTTTTTTTTGCCTAACTCACGTTCATTTTGGAATTCCTGTGAATTATGAAAAGCTATTAGATCTGTACTATAGATCTGTAAGTAAGAAAGTAGTAACGAATAAGAAATTATCTCAACCAGTTATTTTGTAATGCATTTCTCTTATCAAAGTTGTGAATTTCGCTAATACGCCCTTCACATTGTACACTACAGTCTCATTTGAAAATTGTTAAAATAAGCATCTAAAGTAAATTATAGTATATCATTAGTGCTATGAGGGGCATATTGAAATTAAAGGCCCCAGGTGATCTCAAAATCATCTTATATAAGGCTATGTTTGTTCCATAATTAGAAATACAAATTTGATTATCATCAGAATAGTAATAAATGATTGTACATTAAAGGATGATTGGTTACTTTGTTGTTGCTTGCCTTAAGTGCATGTCGTACCATGATGTACGGTATACATGTAAGAGTAAATATTTGGGGATAATTCCAACGAACTACGAACCTAAATCAATGAGTCAACAAAAAGTTAAAATAATTGCTAATTGCTCGGCCTCATGACATTGAAGTTCCACATATCACTCAATATAGATACAGCGTATATCCGGTTTATCAATAGAGTGATGTGCGGATCTCATTGTAGGTTCGTAATAATTCGTTGGAATTATCCCTAAGGATTTAGGGATCATTTGTTGGTCGTGCTGTTTACCCTTTTAGCACACTCATAAAGAGGCTTTTAGTAATCGTATTAATTCTATAATTGACCCTACTCTGAACAAAGGGTGAACATTCTGACTTTTCATTTCAACTCTTAATTGACAATTACCTGTCCGATTCCCCATTAGAGACCTTGGTAATATTTGCTATGATGGATTTTAAAAGAAGAGCTTATGGCGAAATTCATTAATTTGATAATTAAAATAATGATTTTAGATAACCATTTCATACTAATAAAACAGTTAAAACCTTATACTTGTCCCTAAATCTGAATTATTAAAACGTGAATCATCAACGAGTAATGAACGATCCTCAAAATCTATTACGTCACGGATGCAATAATATACGTTTCTCGTGAAAATCACCGTATGCCAATCTAATAAGTAAAACCATACATGAAATATAAACATATTACTTCATATTTTCTTCCTATTTGCTCGCTACAAAAATTGACAAGAACATTACAAATAATATCCGCAATATCAACAATAAAATACCAGAAATGTGGTGGTATATATACTTGATACAATCTTAAGCAAATTATGACAAAATTGGTAACTCCGCACGTGCCCTCATAGACCCCCGTTTATGGAGAACACGCACAACATAAACAGACACAGCACGTGAGAGAAAGTAATTTACCTCGTTATACTTCGCAATTCTTACTTATAGTAATCAATTGACCTAACAAACGAGATTCCTTTACTTTAAAAATGGACCAGTTTGTTAGGGCCAGATACCGAACTTTTCGTATACACCCTTGTCTAGCTTTGGGTATTCAAGTTTGATACGGCACAGCAGTTCATAATGGGTAATTGTACAAAGGTCATGAGTGTACGTAAAGTGAGCACACAATCATATTCTGCTTCAATGACGTCACGACATCCGAGCAGATGAGTTCATTATAGTATTGTAAACACAAAACCGGTACTTTTGAAAACACAAATGCAGATTTTATTGGAGGTTTTACATTTGAATTTTTTGTAAAAATCAACCTCTGAGGTAAACAGAACAACATATATTATTTTTAATTCGTCAGTACAGTCTTCTTTTAACCTGTCATCGATTATTCCCGGGGGGGGGGGGGGGTCTGTCCTCATAGAAAGGGGGGGGTATCATGCGTGACCAAGGACTTGCCAAAAGCACCCTAAACGAGTATTTGCGTGGTGCAAAAAATACACCCTAAGTAAGTATGCTTATCGGTAATTTGATACCCTTAGCAATTATCAATTTTTTGTACAACCCCTAAGCAAGTATTTTTGATTCCCTAAGCAAGTAATCAATTTTTTGTAAACCCCTAAGCAAGTATTTTTGATACCCAAGCAAGTAATCTTTTTTTTTTGTAAACCCCTATTAAAAGCAAGTTGATAACTATTTTTGATACCCTAAAGCAAGTAAGCTGAAGTTTTGAGACCCCTAACGAGTAATTCATCTTTTGGAGACCCTAAACGAGTAATTCATCAGCCTAAAAAGATACCCTTTTTCCTGATTTTGGGTGATTTGGAGACCCGAGTATCTCGCCTGATCGTAAAAAACCACCCTGATCGTAAAAAACCACCCCTAATTACTCTTTTTCTTGGTCCAGGCATGATACCCCCCCCTTTCAATGAGGACAGACCCCCCCGGGCGACTATTATGAATTTACAATATACAAGCTGATAAAACTGGGAGTGCGAATGATATACTATTGCAATTTAATACGTTCCAGGGTATATGTGACTATACATATCGGCATTTTACTAAAATTAATATGACATGTCGTATGTGTGATTTGAATTGAGTGTTATCATCGTGTAATGGCTCGCGTGGTTATATTTGTATTAAAAAAAGGAGATGACACGTAGTGTTTTAATTAGAAGATTCAAACACAGAACTTCTATACCGTTACCTAGTTACGGTAGTGTGTGTACATTTGAAAGTCTGCGGGTTCCTTGATTGCCCCTCAATAATGCGTGTTATCGTGATAATGACTTTCCTACAAAAGATCGGCTAACCTAATTTCGTTCGGTCCATTAATTGAGCAAATTAAGTAGGCCTACCACCGTCAATTAAAAGGCCATCAAACTGCTGTTCACACCGCTTTTCGACAACGGAACTTGGTAAAGATTTATATTATTATACATTTATATCAACTGCCTGACCACTATACATCTGTACTTACAACCATATCATATGCCTGCAAGGAGACTTGCAAAAAGGGGGGAAGACCTCACAGGATGAGGGCATCTTGTTGTGAAATCGGGTGTTGTTGACTTTTGTTCTTTTCTGTATTCACCTCCTGACGCTGGAGTGGGAGTAACTGGTGTGTGGGTGTGGCAGGAGGGGGCGGGGATGGACCAATTCACGCATTAAACCGTTAACATGGTTACCAGCAAGTCATTACGGCAAAGCTCTGCGGCATGTCGACATCGTTTTTAGATCTCTGGTTCTCCAGTCAGCATCATATCTATTAAAACAATCAATTAATTGGCCCTCTGCTCACAATATACGCATTGATTTGTATTTCCATCGCTGAACCAAAATGGACAATTTTGTTGCTTTAATTTGCATCTGCGCCGTTGTGTCAAATATGGTAAGTATCAATAAAAAGCTAACTTCACTATTGATCTGTTTACAATGACGTCCAATGTCTGCACTTTTTAGAATATCGCACGAATAGAACATGTGAACAATAATTTGTGGATAATACATTTTGTTTAAGACTCATTTTACTTTAAATTTTGCATTGAGATATACAGGGTGGCCGAACAAACAAACAAACAACCAGGTTCACGGGCATCTTTTACAAAGACAAATTATACCAAGAACAGTTAATTTGATCCAGTATTTTTTTTTAAATTAGGATGTCGTAAGTGAGACCATGTTTTGTCAATTTTTACCAAGTCAGTCCATGATAAATCGCACTTACTGTCCGTCATAGCATCGAACAACGAAAAATACGCGCGCCATTGTAAGTGTGCATTCAACTGTGTGCCAAGATAATGAGCATAATTGGTTGATGTTGATTGTGTCGGGTAAGAAGTGCGATTTATCAGGTACTGACTTGGTAAAAGTTGACAAGAACAGTCAATTTGATCCAGTAGTTTTTTTAAATTTATTTAGGATGTCTTAAGTGAGACCATGTCAGGTTCCAATTTTTTGTCAATTTTTACCAAGTCAGTGCCTGATAAATCGCACTTACTGCCCGTCATAGCATCGAACAACGAAAAATACGCGCGCCATCGGAAGTGTGCATTCACACTTCCGATGGCGCAGCGTAATTATTAGTTGTTCGATGCTATGTCGGGCAAGTAAGTGCGATTTATCAGGTACTGACTTGGTAAAAATTGACACAAATGGGAACCTGACATGGTCTCACTTACGACGTCCTAAAAAAAACTACTCGACCAAAATTAATGTTCTGAATTAATATCATTTTTCTTTGTTACAAATGCCCTATCCCGTGAACCTAGTCATCATGTTTCTTTATTATGGCAAGTACCCCGTTCTGTTTTTTTTTGTTGGGGGGGGGGGGGGGGGGGGGCCACCCTGTATACAACATTGGTGTTTGTTTTGCGATATTTCTATCGAAAAGGTATCTATATTATATATATCTCCAATCTCTGTCTGTCTGTGGACTCAAAAATCCAAAATTGCGCTCTATATCCCAATCACAGAAAAACTGTTCGATGAGTCAATCACGCATATATTGCACAAACAAAAACGGAACGGGGAACTTCTCAAAATAAAGTTACACAATAATTATGTCCATCGGATAGGGTGTCTTTTCAAATGAAAAACGATACCAAGAACAGTAATTTTGGTTGTGTAGTTTGTTTTTATGGAGCTGTGAGTAACACCATGTCAGGTTCCCATTTTTATATATATATTGTTATTATTATTATTATTAGTAGTAGTAGTAATATTACCTCGTTTTAACTGACGCTATTCCTGTCGAGATTTTGATAAATTATGGCATTCGATCTGCATTTCCAATTTTTGAAATACAGACTGTATTGGGGCCATTCTTAGTTTTGTGTGTGATCAAAAGTATGAAAATTGTTTAGATAGGTTGCTTTTATTTCAAGTATATTAGGCATAATGTACACTTCATATAAGACTTGCAAACGTGAACGTCTTTCAGGTGTAACACAAATAATTGTATTATGATTATGTAACCGAAGTTCTGATGTCAAATGGCATTGGTCGTATTGGAATTTGCACGGGAACATTTTTTTTTGCCTAACTCACGTTCATTTTGGAATTCCTGTGAATTATGAAAAGCTATTAGATCTGTACTATAGATCTGTAAGTAAGAAAGTAGTAACGAATAAGAAATTATCTCAACCAGTTATTTTGTAATGCATTTCTCTTATCAAAGTAGTGAATTTCGCTAATACGCCCTTCACATTGTACACTACAGTCTCATTTGAAAATTGTTCAAATAAGCATCTAAAGTAAATTATAGTATATCATTAGTGATATGAGGGGCATATTGAAATTAAAGGCCCCAGGTGATCTCAAAATCATGATATGACCAGAGACGCTTGCCCGTTAACCCCTGTCATCTTATATAAGGCTATGTTTGTTCCATAATTAGGAATACAAATTTGATTATCATCAGAATAGTAATAAATGATTGTACATTAAAGGATGATTGGTTACTTTGTTGTTGCTTGCCTTAAGTGCATGTCGTACCATGATGTACAATATACATGTACGAGTACATATTTGGGGATAATTCCAACGAACTACGAACCTAAATCAATGAGTCAACAAAACGTTAAAATAATTGCTAATTGCTCGGCCTCATGACATTGAAGTTCCACATATCACGCGATATAGTTCAGCGTATATCCGGTTTATCAATAGAGTGATGTGCGGATCTCATTGTAGGTTCGTAATAATTCGTTGGAATTATCCCTAAGGATTTAGGGATCGAGTTATCATTGTCGTCGTGCTGTCTGCCCTTCTATTACAATCATAAAGAGGCTTTTAGTAAATCGTATTAATCGTATAATTGACCTACTCTGAACAAAGGGTGAACATTCTGACTTTTCATTTCAACTCTTAATTGACAATTTCCTGTCCGATTCCCATTAGGAGACCTTGGAAATATTTGCTATGATGGATTTTAAAAGAGCTTATTGGCGAAATTCATTACTTTGATAATTAAAATAATGATTTTAGATAACCATTTCATACTAATAAAACAGTTAAAATCTTATACTTGTCCTAAATCTGAATTCTTAAAACGTGAATCATCAACGAGTAATGGAACGATCCTCAAAATCTATTACGTCACGGATGCAATAATATACGTTTCTCGTGAAAATCACCGTAGGCCAATCTACTAAGTAAAACCATACATTAAATATAAACATATTACTTCATATTTTCTTCCTATTTGCTCGCTACAAAAAATTGACAAGAACATTACAAATAATATCCGCAATATCAACAATTAAATTACCAGAAATGTGGTGGTATACTTTGATACAATCTTAAGCAAATTACGACACAATTGGTAACTCCGCACGTGCCCTCATAGACCCCCGTTTATGGAGAACACGCACTACATAAACAGACACAGCACGTGAGAGAAAGTAATTTACCTCATATACTTCGCAATTCTTAGTTATAGTAATCAATTGACCTAACAAACAAGATTCCTTTACTTTACAAAATGGCCCAGTTTGTTAGGCCCAAGAAACCGAACTTTTCGTAAACACCCTTGTCCTAGCTTTGGCGTATTCAAGTTTGATACGGCACAGCAGTTCATAATGGGTAATTGTACAAAGGTCATACGTGTACGTAAACATGGTAAAGCGAGCACACAATCATATTCCTGCTTCAATGACGTCACGACACCCGAGCAGATGAGTTCATTAGTATGTAAACGCAAAAACAGGTACTTTTGAAAAACAAATGCAGATTTTATTGGAGGTTTTACATTTGTAATTTTTGTGAAAATCAACCTTTGAGGGTAAACTGAACAACATATATTATTTTTAATTCGTCAATACAGTCTTCTTTTAACCTGTCATCGATTATTATGAATTTAATACAAAGCTGATAGAACTGGGAGTGCGAATGATATAGTATTTCCATTTAATACGTTCCGGGTATATGTGACTATACATAATCAGCATTTTACTAAATTAATAATGACATGTCGTATGTGTGATTTGCATTGAGTATTATCATCGTGTAATAGCTCGCGTGGTTATATTTTTATTTCAAAAAGGAGCTGACACGTGTTTGATTAGAAGATTCAAACACAGAACTTCTATACCGTTACCTAGTTACGGTAGTGTGTGGACATTTGAAAGTCTGTGGGTTCCTTGATTGCCCCTTAATAATGCGTGTCATCGTGATGATGACTTTCCTACAAAAGATCGGCCTAACCTAATTTTGTTCGGTCCATTAATTGAGCAAATTAAGTAGGCCTACCACCGTCAATTAAAAGGCCATCAAACTGTGTTCACACCGCTTTTCGACAACGGAACTTCAGTAAAGATTTGTATTATTATACATGTTATATCAACTGCCCTGACTACTATACATCTGTACTCACAACATATAATATGCCTGCAAGGAGACTTGAAAAAGAGGGGAAGACTTCACAGGATGAGGGCATCTTGTGTGAAATCGGGTGTTGTTGACTTTTGTTCTTTTCTGTATTCACCTCCTGACGTTGGCGTGGGAGTAACTGGTGTGTGGGTGTTGCAGGAGGGGGCGGGGATGGACCAATTCACGCATATAACCGTTAACATGGTTACTAGCTAAGTCATTACGGCAAAGCTCTGGCGGCATGTCGACATCGTTTTTAGATCTCTGGTTCTGCAGTCAGCATTATATCTACTAAAACAATCAATTAATTGGCCCTCTGCTCACAATTTACGCATTGATTTGTATTTCCATCGCTGAGCCAAAATGGACAATGTTGTTGCTTTAATTTGCATCTGCGCCGTTGTGTCAAAATATGGTAAGTATCAATACAAAGCTAACTTCATTATTGATCTGTTTACAATGACGTCCACTGAGTGCACTTTTTAGAAATATCGCACGAAAAGAACAGTGAACAATAATTTGTGGATAATACATTTGTTTAAGACTCATTTTACTTGAAATTTTGCATTGAGATATGCAGGGTTGCCGAAAAAACAAACAAACAACCAGGTTCACGGGCATCTTTTACAAAGACAAATTATACCAAGAACAGTTAATTTGATCCAGTAGTTTTTTTTATTTAGGATGTCGTAAGTGAGACCATGTCAAGTTCCCATTTTTGTCAATTTTTACGAAGTCAGTGCATGATAAATCGCACTTACTGCCCGTCATAGCATCGAACAACGAAAAATACCCGCGCCATTGTAAGTGTGCATTCAACTGTGTGCCAAGATAATGAGCATAATTGGTTGATGTTTTGTCGGGTTAGAAGTGCGATTTATCAGGTACTTACTTGGTGAAAATTGACAAAAATGGGAACCTGACATGGTCTCATATACGACGTCATTAAAAAAAAATACTCGACCAAACTTAATGTTCTGAATTGGTTTCATTTTTCTTTGTTACAGATGCCCTATCCCATGAACCTAGTCATTACGTTTCTTTATTATGGCAAGTACCCCGTTCTAGTTTTTTTGGGGCCACCCTGTATACAACATTGGTGTTTGTTTTGCGAAATTTCTATCGAAAAGGTATCTATATTATATATACCTCCAATCTCTGTCTGTCTGTGGACGCAAATATCCAAAATCGCGCTCTATATCCCAATAAAAAAAAAACTGTTCGATGAGTCAATCACGCTTATATTGCACCAAAAAAAAAACGGAACGGGGTACTTCCCAAAATAAAGTAACAAAATAATTATGTCCATCGGATAGGGTGTCTTTTCAAATGAAAAAGGATAGCAAGAACAGTCATTTTGGTTGTGTAGTTTGTTTTTATGGAGCTGTGAGTAACACCATGTCAGGTTCCCATTTTTGTCAATTTTTACCATGTCAGTGCTTGATATATATGACTTACTGTCCGTCATAGTATTCAACAACTGTGCCCATTCTCTCGGCACACGGCTGAATGCATACTAACAATGGCGCGCGTATAGCTCGTTGTTCGATGCTATGACGGCCAGTAAGTGCGATTTATCAGACACTGACTTGGTAAAAATTGGCCAAAATGGGATCCTGTCATGATGTCACTCACAGCGTCCTTTAAAAAAACTAAACGACCAAAATGACTGTTCTTGGTATCGTTTTTAATTTAAAAAAGACACCCTATCCGATGGACATAATCATTTTGTTACTATATTTTGGGAAGTGCCCCGTTCCGTTTTTGGGGGCCACCATGTATAGAGCAGTTGCGCGACTGAAGTAGAGCGGATATACACAACTCTAGTGCTCATCGAAAAGACACAGAGCGCAAGTAATTATAATATACAGGATCCAATGCACCCACGCACGGCGTAGCGGACGAAGCGATTCCTGCGCTGGTTCGTATCCTTATGAACCAGAGCAATATAACACAGATTTCCTTTTTAACAAAACTGAAATTCATTCGAATGTGCATATCTCAGCCGATACTTATACTATCCGATTGACTTTCAGCATTTGGACAATATTTTGTATGCTCTTTCAGGAAATAAAGTTCAAATAGAGTAATTTAAAAAATAGATTTTTACAATGTCACAGCTTCGATACTCATATACGCATATGGGATAAAATTAAAACTTAAAGTTTGCTGGTTAATGTTCTGGTGATCGATTACTATCCAATATGCAGATATTGTACTATGCATGTGTATTATTCCTAAAACCAGGATGGAACAGTTAGTTTACTTTAATTTGAAAGGATGTATTATATATATAATTAAACATTTAAAAGAAAAAGTGATAATTGTAGGACTTTAATTACGTTAACCTAGTCGAGAAAGGCTATTAAGAGAGGAAATTATGTGTTTTCATATGACATTGGACATATTATGTTATCCGTTACAGAGAGCTATGCGCAGAACAGTAGTGATGATACGTACCGTGTGGGACCTGAAGGAAGGCTCATCCGGGACCTTCTGAGCAGCTATGACGTCAGAGAGAGGCCATCCCCGGACGAAAGTCCTGTCCGAGTCGACATGTTTTATTTTCTACAGTCGGTCTTCAATATTGTAAGCACTAACCACACAATCAATATAATAACTGTTTAACATGTAAACATTCAGATAAGCATTTGTTTTATAGTGAATATAGTGATGAAGAAGGTAATGATGATGACGACACAATGACAATGAAAGAGATGATTGTAACGGTGATTGAATTAATGACAATTGAGATTATGATGAGTATTGAGATCATGACGATAGTACTGACACACACGTGAAGATAGTGATATAGGGAGGAAAGAGAAGAAAAGGGTATAATTAAAATGGATAAAGAGCAGTGAAGAGTGTGTGAACAGTATTTTTCAACTATGCTTACCCGTATTACGATATTGACGGCTTGGCACTTTCATGATAACTACCATTATCTTTTTTTTACAGGATGCCAAATCCCAAATATTCTCTGGATCTTCGTGGTTGGCCTTGGTAAGATTTGTATTTGTTGTTAACGAATTTCTTTAACTCATATGTATCGTTGTTAAAGGGATAGTTGAGTTTTGGTAGAGAGGGCGCTAGACTACTTGTTTGTTTGTGAGGTAATGAAAAACTGAGTGTAAAATTTGAAAGAGCATAATATTTAAATAATAAAATCATCTTTGTTTGATCAAAATCGGTTCGGAGACGGCTGAAATATCCATAAATATAACAAATTGTAATAAACCTAGGGCCCCAGGTTTATTAGCTCGAATTTTGAACCAGCCGTTAAAATTTTTTAAAAAATGCTTCCTCTTTTCAACAAGTTACAAAATAGGTATTTAAATAGTTGTTGGTTATTTCTCTATCTAATCACTATTTCAACAAAGCATCACATGCACAATATTTTATTCAAAATGGTTGAAACCGATGAGTGTTTAGAGAGCGCCCTCTTACGTTTTAACGGCTCTTTTTGAATGATAACATGATCTTTACTACGTCATTTGTAATTTTGTGTTCCTTTCTAGTTATAACTATTAGTTTGTAATGTAATGATGCAGGTTGTGGTTACTAAAATTCAGTTTCACCAAAACTGTACTCTCCTTACCAGAACTCAACTATCCCTTTAATTTTGTTTTGGTAATTAAGGCGTAAGAATAATCTTACATAACATTCGCAAATATGTACATATAATTCAAGGTACTTCCTGTTAAACAGAAATTCTATACATCAAATAAGTGATATAAGCATATAGTTCGGTGGAAGTAGACCACCTGAGATTAGACCAAGTGAACATAAACCTATAGTTCGGGTTAGTGTAAGATAAGGTATAAGGGTATGTGCAAGGGTTAATGTTTGTCGTTTTCCGGTTTAAAGATTGTATTAAAATAGAACCGACGGTGGTTTACAAAACAAAATGATCGTGAAGCAAATGTTGCTAAAAAATAATATTCCGGAAACGCTTCAATAGATAATGTTATCCATGCTGAATATTGGAGAAAACGTTATCTCCAAAGTGTGGTATGGATAATGTTTACTGTAATTTCATATCAATATGTAAAGAGACATAAAGTAACATTTTCCAAAACCTCAAAACTGACTTGGAACTGTTTTGGTTCTCTCATACCTTGTCATATTCATATTAACAACAAAAGCACGGGACAGGCTTTCGTTTTCAAATTTCCCTTTCGTTCAAAAGATTTTTACGATTTTATTTATTTATTTATTTATTCGTTTTATTTCAGTAGGGTAGCTCTGTCAGTGATCGGAGCACTGTTTTTCGCAGAGGCCCTACAACATAATATACAACACAAATATACATAAACAAAGAAGTACAAAATATATATTTTTACAAGAAGAAATTCAACATTGAAAGAATACTTGTGACCAATTAACTGAAATCATTTAAAATAAATGTCAATTATTATTTTTCAACATGATTAAAGTGTTCAGATGTTAAACTGTCTACGGGATAATTTAAGCCGTGAACAAAGTAAGTGCAATGAGTAAGTGAATATCACGATGCATGTTTGCGTTTGTGGGCATATCAGATTACACCAATATACATTTTATTAATCACTCATCACTGTTTGCACTTGTCAACAAAGTTACTAGATTCCTTTAATAATAATACTCATTTGTCCATAGCTTCCAATGTTGCAACTGGTTTTAATAGAGTTCAAAGAAATGTTGAACATCTATATTCATTCTTATATATTCAAATATATATTAAGTAAATATGACCATTCACCTTGTTCATAATAAAGATCTATTGGCTGACAATGGAAAAGTTTGTTTTATATAGCACTTCTTTTTGACTAAGTATTTATGATTGTTTTTTTTTTAATATATCATGATTCAATGAATGCAACAGACTTTTAATGATGAGTGAATGTGACAACAGGTGGTAATGAGAGAGACTTGTGTACGATATTACGTCATATAAAGCCTTTAAAAAAATATTAGACCAAGCAGTTTTTGCTCAATATTTGAGATTGTTTACACGAATTTGACACTTTAATTGCATCTTAAAGAGACAGAAGTTCATAAAATATGAAAGGGGGTACAGTCAATGTGATTAGGAATGCCTACACCAGGTTTGATGTCCTGAATTTGAAACATGAATAATTGTGTGTATTTTTACCCCAAAAGGGTATGGGTTTTATTCACACGTTTTCAATGCATATAGTAGAACATCTTATGATTTGTTCTTCTTCGGTAAGTAGAGCTTATATTAGAGAAATGTCTTTCCATTCTTTGTGGGTCTTGTTTATGAGTACATTCAATATTGTTTAGAGTTGCCAAGTGACAGTCCATTGTACTTATCAAAGAACTAAGACCAGGAGGAGATGGCCCCTAGTCCTGGTATACTGCTAAAGCACAGGCAGTCAGCATCCAAATAGTAATTATTTGCTTCTCCAACAGAGTTTAATGCCACTTGGCACCTCTCACCAAAAATCAAAGTGCTAATACAAGTCACACTTGTATTACTGGAGAGACCCTTCTATGGAATAATCATAACTTACATGAACAAAAATCAACAAATTTGGCACTTTGTTTTTAAAAATGTATATAAAACCCAGGCCTTTAATGTACTTGTAAGGAATGGACAAAATTCATACAATTTGTATAAATTCATGTTTTAATCAAATTAAAGGCAAGAACATACGTGGTAGTTATCACTTTTGGTATGACATTAACAAATTTTTGTTAAGAATATTAACAAATTTTTGTTAAGAACATTAACAAATTTTTGTTAAGAATATTATAAAATTGACGGAATAGCGTAAGACTCCGAAAAAATTGATCAAAAAGTGCTTGGTCTAATAATGTTTTCTATTTTTGTTTATCAAAGATAAAAAGATGAGGAGAGAACACATTTGTGACTTCCAGATATCATCACACATTCTGCACACATAAAACCCTTTATTTCATACCAATTTGCCCCTCCGTAATTTAGGAAAATAAAACCAAAACTTAACAAAATTGTGTTGATTTTGAAATGTTTGACTGTTTATACCTCTTGAACCATATACGTATGTTTCTTTAAACCATTCAGGAATGGATAGATGAGAGGTTGACATGGGATCCCAGAGAGCATTCTGGTATCAATTTATTGAATCTGAGAGCAGATCAAATGTGGTCGCCTCCGATTATCCTCCTTAACGCGTAAGTATAACATTTCTAACGGCAGTACCATCACAAGTTTGATTGTCGAGATCGACTGGTCATAACTTAGAGTGGCTCTGCAAACCAACGGAATAAATGTATTATTACATACAACGATTATTTTTCTTCAGGATTCAGGTTTAAGTTTGTACTAAAAATAACTACAATAACAGAATAAAAAATGTATCCACCATCGGTTTAGCGTGGTATGTTTTTTAATGGTTTTATTGTATTTCCCCCCCTTTTTTTCGCGGGCATGCGACATAATGGGGCACGCATATGCATTTATTTTGTAAGGATCATCCAATAACATTTGCATTGCTTTGTCAAATTATTCTGGTGCACGTGACCCCACCCCCTCCGTATAGCATTGCCACAGGTTACCTCCGAGCGAGCGTAAGCCTATATAGGTTTTCCTCTATTTCTCAGATAGAGGTTAATCGCACTTTTTAACAAGATCTTTATGTTCGCTTTAATTAGTCTTGAAAATAGTGCAGTCTTCTGCATTGCTGTTGTACTTACATTTTCAAAACAAATTAGTCTTTGCTTCGTAAACTACATACATTCATTCGGATAACCTTCGCAGCTATATCAAACCTAACGTTCGTGAACAAAATTGTTTATTTTTAAAATAATTGATTTCGGATTAACTAGAACAAATTACACTGTTGATTTTTTAACAAAATCGAATCTTTGACGTTTCAGCATAGCGCCCTTTTGTGTTAACCGCTCATTAACATAAATAAATTAAATATGTAATCACTCTAACTCTACACGTTATTGTAATATTCAGACTCCAAAGTACACACAGAAGATATATTTATTATTTTGTAGTCAACTAATGGAGTGCCTTTATTCCAATAGGTTCTTCCAATGCTTGTACAATAATTATCTGTGCGTGTGAGAGGGTGATTAACGACCAGGAATGAAATGAACTGGACAACGTTTATGGGCCGATCTAGCCAGTGGTGGTGAGCTGTGGAATGTTGATGAGGAGAATAGAGAGAATGACAGAAAGAGTGGAATGATAAAGGCCTGGTCACACAGGACACGACTAGACCCACGAATGCAGTACGCATTGGTACAAATCTATGGCAAGCCGTTTTTTAAACATTTATTCCTTTTTCTTGATATCAAGAATTCAATTCTTGATATCAAGAAATCGAATTCTCGTTATCAAGAACTGCATTCTTGATATCAAGAAATACTTTTCTGTTGTTAAAGGGATAGTTGAGTTCTGGTAAGGAGAGTACAGTTTTAGTGAAACTGAATTTTAGTAACCAAAACCTGCATCATTACATTACAAACTAATAGTTATAACTAGAAAGGAACACAAAATTACAAATGACGTAGTAAAGATCATTAAAAAAGAGCCGTTAAAACGTAAGAGGGCGCTCTCTAAACACTCATCGGTTTCAACCATTTTGAATACAATATTGTGCATGTGATGCTTTGTTGAAATAGTGATTAGATAGAGAAATAACCAACAACTATTTAAATACCTATTTTGTAACTTTTTGAAAAGAGGAAGCATTTCTTTGAATTTTTAACGGCTGGTTCAAAATTCTCTAATAAACCCGGGGCCCCGGGTTTATTACAAATTGTTATATTTATGGATATTTCAGCCGTTTCTGAACCGATTTTGATCAAACAAAGATTATTTTATTGTTTAAATATTATGCTCTTTCAAATTTTGCACTCAGTTTTTCATTACCTCACAAACCAATTAAGTAGTCTAGCGCCCTCTCTACCAAAACTCAACTTTCCCTTTAAGCATTGGTAATTATTGATATCAAGAAATGCATTCTTGATGTCAATAATTCAATTCTTGATATCAAGAAATAGTAATGAATGTTAAAACGGCTTGCCATAGATTCGTACCAATGCGTACTGCATTCGTGGGTCTAGTCGTCTCCTGTGTGACCAGGCCTTTAGATGATGATGGTACAATTCAGAGCATGGTACATACTGTAATCAATTATATACTATCATACAAAAAAAAACTTTCTTTCCTTTAGTCCAGAACTAAATTTTATTTTACATTAAATTTCTTCTCCAGTGCTGCTGGAAAACCGTTCACGCCCATGGCCCCGGATATTACCCAAGGCCTTATCATGAATGACGGAAGGATACACATGGAAATTGCGCTACTTCATCAGACAACGTGCAGTCTCAATCTACACAAATTCCCCTTCGATGAGCAAACATGCTGGTTAGTAACGTTATCGATAATGTTCACACATCCAGCGTTGTCTAGGCTATGCGGTTTACACGCTCACATATACACACTAAGAAAAAATGGTTGATAAATGGTGCAAAGTAACGAAAAAAGGTGCAGACTCGGCATAGGATTAAAGTTGCACCATTTTATGAACCTTTTAGGGTGCATTTTGCTAAGGGGCAAAGTCGCACCTTTCTTAGTCTTGTTCCTAAACCATGGTCCTACTGCACGCATGGTTTTATGTACTCTTCTGTTAATACAAGATTCGTACACTCTATGCCAATCATCAAATATATCACGCACTATTATGAATGTATACCCTTATGGTTTTGAATGAATATGTGCCAATTTTATTTTAATATAATCTTGAAAAGAATTAGATGGGTCTGTACAATCATATTAATGACAACTACGGCCACAGCAAGGCTATCAACCAATTACAGGGTCCGAGAGAAACAATTCACTCACGGAGAGAAAACACATGTATGTTGTGTTTAAATGCAAAATTGTTGATTTACATCACTGCTCTATTGGTTCTTGCGTGAAATAATAGCTCATCATGCATGCAGGGATTTGAAAAACAGAGAAATTGGCAGTAACGTAATATGAAAATAGTTCTTCTTCACACGTAGATTCACTACAGCCCCTTTGATTGGTCATTTGCTTGATAAGCTACCAAGCGAGAATCAAACATGGTGCAAAGTAACGGCGAAAGGTGCAGACTTGGTAAAGGAGTAACATTGCACCATTTTGGGCACCTATTTAGGTGATTTTTTGCTAAAGTACAAAGACCCACTATTCTTGGTCTTGTTCCTATACAACGGTCCTACTGCACACGTGGTTTTCTGAGATATATACCATTGATACACTCTATGCCAACGTCAAA
The DNA here is from genome assembly GCA_037951105.1 of Echinarachnius parma. Lineage (NCBI taxonomy): Eukaryota > Metazoa > Echinodermata > Echinoidea > Clypeasteroida > Echinarachniidae > Echinarachnius > Echinarachnius parma. The sequence continues at coordinate 45,043 of JBAMJV010009425.1, forward strand.
AGTATTGTGCACCATAATGAGTGTATACGTTTATGGTTTTATAATGAACATGTGTCCACTGTCTTTTAATATTAACTTGAAATTATTGAAATTGGTCTGAAAATAAATGGCAACTACGGCCACGGCAAGGCAGTCAGCCAATTACAAGGTCCGAGAGAAATAATTAACTCACAGAGAGACAAAATATGCATTTAGTGTTTTAATGCAAAATGTTTAATATCCATCACTACTCTATGATTATTTTGTAAAATGATAGCTTATTATGCATGAATGAAATAAAGTATTATGAGAATATTTATAATTTAAAAATAGTTTAGTTACAGCCCCTCTGATTGGTAATTTGTTTTGCCAAGATATCGCACGTTATTCACACAAAGAAAAACATTAATCGGAAGGTGCAGACTTGACAATGATGCAGAGTATACAGTATAACCGGAGTAATAATAAAACAATGCGACATCATTAATTCGAAGATCTAAAGACCAGTTTATGCGTAGCCTATCATCAATGGTTGCTCATGATAATTTGAAAAGCATTTCAGGTTTTTCCGACACAGCAACAGCTGATTTGTGTACGATTGAATCGCATTTATATCAATTGAATAGTATGACTCCAGGGCCCCGTTGCAGAAAGAATATCGGTCGTAACTTTGCGCACGATTTTATTGATCTTAAGTTACGTTAAATTTAAAATGTTCGTTGCAGAAACGCCGACTTACGATTGATTTATTTACGATCGATATCCATAGAGATTTGGCTTTCAAAACATAATCCAACACGGCTGGGATAAAGACAACGACTCAAATTCATAGAAAACAACAACAACCACATATAAAGCAAAGAAAGTTCAAACAGCACAACAGTAGTATGTTCACGGTGTACCTTCCCGGACCAAGTCGTCTATTATTGAGCAGTAAGTACATCGTTTTTCCCCTTCCTGAATGTATTTAGCACACCAACAATGATATTAAATATGAACTTACTATGTTGTGTGGCTGTATGGAACATATCGGTCGTGCAGTTTGTGTAGAATAAAAACTATTTTAGAATAATCATCTGCTAAACCGATTTGTTGCGACCGATATTATACAGCGCTGTCCCATGTACTTAAATTCACGTTGTATGTTGACTGTATATGTTGTGTGTTGACTGCATATAATATACTGCATGTATATCACTGCACTTTATAGCAGTGTGTTTGTGGGCTTATTATTATTATTATAATTATACAGGCAGTGTTACCCCATAATCATGCATGAAATGTTTAGTTTCCCCATGCATTAGTATTTACTGGCAGGTAATGTTTTGTAAAATTAAATATATTATAGGAGGACAAAATTAGCCTCTTGTGATGCAGTCCTATTAATATTGCTAGTAACTATTTATAGATTATGATATTCTAAATTTCGATTAATTTTGATTCAAAATTGATTAAATTTATTTCTTTTAAGCATCCAAAAGAGCTCCATTCATGGAGTATTACAGAAACCAGGTCAGTTCCCGTGACGGGTTCTCTTTCATCGTGCGATGTTTACACTTTTGAAAGCCTTACATTTACCAGATACCTTGAATACACGACCGATTCGTTTGATGTTGTTTATGCTTGTTGTATTTATCTAATGTTTATGATCAATTGCAATTTCATATTACTTTCAATAATAATTTTGTCAATGACTTTATTGATACAAGGCAGTTGTAATGTATATACTTGTTTTTTTTATTCCATGCAATATTCTTGGGATATTTTGTTCGAATTTCAATATATTATAAGTTAAATAGTCACATGCGAATTATTCTGGTTAAATAATGCCTTCTTTTTGTTTCCCGCTCATTTACTTGAGCGCAGAGTGCCAGGTGATGTCGTCACACTCGTTTTACCCTAGGCAGTAATGATAAAAAAAAAAAAAAAAAACACCGACTTTTGGTTTGAGGTAGGCGGGCTGTTGTCTTGGCAACCGATCAATCACACGTATTTGTTTTTCTTTTTTTTCGTTTTCCTTGAATCAAGCTGCCTATGGCAACGATGAGCTGTGACACCACACTTCGTTGCTTTATTGTTTCGCATGTAACTCACTCCACGCTTACTCTATTTGGTAAATAGATTGACCGATTTCGCACTTACCACAATCTATTGTATATACCTTTGCTTTGATGTATGTTACTCTTTAAGTTGTTTTGAAAAGGCAATTCCTTTCATGAAACGATTAGCGACGTCTCCTTATTTGTCTTCTTTTCTTTTTTGTTTACTTTTGTTTAAATCAGGTCAGTTCTTTCTATGGGTCGTCCTTAATTTGAAATTATTGATGCTTTTGAAAATTGTTATCGCATATTATACTCTCTATTATAGTATACTCTCTATTATAGTATACTCTCTATTATAGTATACTCTTTATTATAGTTACGATATATTCGTTTGGTTTTGAATTATTAGTATTATGTTATTTTGCCATTATACTTAACTTATTTACAATTTGATTTTGTATTTTCGCGCAATATTTCATCTTTTTAGCAACGATTTTCGTTCAACAATTATATATCTTCCAATGGGTGCCTCGCTATTAAGCATACTGCACCGTCATTATATTGTTTCCTCTCGCTCGTTTGTTATGCCAACAGTGTCTCAATGTGTGTTCATGTCTATTTTGTATTCGTGTTTTTGTGTCTCCCTTCTTACCAACTGCAAGTGGTGGTCTTCATTATCCTTTCTTGAGCTCTATGTCTGCACCGATGTTTTCTTCTTTTCTTTTAAGTCATTGTTCAAGCGCTGCGAACTGTATATTGATTATGATATGCTATTTGGTTTTGGTTACTCAGATTTTGTTTTTGTACAGTTATGATGGCTAATTTAGATCACCACTTACCTTTTGAGTCTGTGAGCGACGATGACCTTTTTGATGTATTAAGACCCATTCAAGCTAACAATCAATTTGTTGTTAATCATACAGGAACCTTTGATGAAACTGTTATTGAAAATATAAACTCATCTTCTGAAGAGTTGAACTTGAATTTAGATCACGATGATCCAGCACAATATTCGTTTACAAAGTATATAACAAATACACAGTTTTATAATATTATTAAAGATTTTAATAATGATATATTCTCTTTATTGCACTTAAATATACGAAGTTTGAATAAACATTTTGATGAATTGCAATCATTTTTAGATAACCCTTCCAATAAACAGCTTTCTTTAATTGGACTAACTGAAACTTGGTTATCCCATGATTCTAACTTACCCTTTCTAATTGATGAATATGATTTTGTTTTTAAAAAATAGGCAAGGGAGAGTCGGCGGTGGCGTCGCCTTATATGTGCTTAAATCTTTGAATTATGTTTTGCATGATAATATATCAATAATTAATAATGTTCTTGAGACTCTTTTTATTGAAATTATGAATCCTGGAGGTAAAAATATTATAGTCGGTGTTACTTATCGACCCCCTAATTGTAACCCTAGAGAATTTTTGACGCAATTATCCGACTTATTGCGAAGTCCAGTGTTTATAAATAAGGATGTTTTTTTTAATGGGGGACTTTAATATAAATTTATTAAATCATGAACATAATAATGTGTCCCAAGAATTTCTCGAGACCCTCCTCTCTGCATCTTTTTTACCTCTTATTTCTAAGCCCACTCGTGTGACAAACGCCTCTTCCTCCTTAATAGATAACATATTTTCAAATGTCATCCCCCACCCTGACTCTTATATTGTTCTTTCAGACATAACTGACCATTATCCTATTGTGACACATTATACTTTATCTCAATCAATTAATAATAATGACCCACGTTTATTTAGACGAAAAGTCAATAATGAAAAATTAGCTAGTCTTGCTTCTAGTCTTGAACATGTAGATTGGTCTCCTGTTTATGGTGTAGATGAAGTAAATTCTTCTTACGATAATTTTTGTGATATTTTGAATGATCAATTAGATACTTGTATTCCTAAACAAAGAGTTAAACTTAATGATTATAAAAAAACACCAAGGCTTCCTTGGATCACTAAATCGATATTACGTTCGATAAATAGGAAAAATAATCTTTTTTATAAATATAAATTAGATGGCACAGAAAGGTTAAAAATTAAATATACATCTTATAACAATATTTTGACTAAGATTATTCGTTTGGAAAAGAAAGAGTATTTTGAAAATATGTTGGCTTTGTATAAACATGATATGAAAAATACTTGGAAAATGATTAAACAGGCAATGAATGTTACTAATAATAAATCTGTCATAACAAAAATTAAGTTTAATGATGAGATTGTTGAGGATCCTAGGGATATAGTAAATATTTTAAATAATTACTTTTCTTCGATTGGTGAAAATCTTGCTGTTAATATTCCCGCATCAAATAAGCATTTTGATGATTTTTTGGGCCAGCCCAATTCAAACTCTATATTTTTTGTTCCTATTCACAGATATGAAATTTTAGATATTGTTTCGAAATTTGATTCTAAAAAAAGTTCTGGCCATGATGAAATTAATAATTTTATTTTAAAGGGCATTATACCTTCTGTTGTCGATCCTCTCGTTCATATTTTTAACTTGTCTTTATTATATGGCCAGGTACCAAACTCTATGAAAATTGCCAAAGTAATTCCTTTGTTTAAAAAGGGCGATAAATTAGATGTAAATAATTATCGACCGATTTCCTTATTATCCTCTTTTTCAAAAATTTTAGAAAAGATAATATATTCTCGTACAGTATCCTTTTTAAAAAATAACAATATTTTTTCTAGTCTCCAATTTGGTTTTAGGGAAAAACACAATACTATACACGCATTATTGTCCTTTATTGAGAAGGTAGCTCATGCAATCGACAAATCGTCTCATACGATAGGCATTTTCCTGGACTTCTCCAAGGCCTTCGACACGATTAACCACGATATTTTACTTTATAAACTTCACATTATGGTATACGTGGGTTGGCCTTGGAGTGGTTCAGGAGCTATCTTTCAGACAGAAGGCAGTATGTATTTTTAAATGATAACTCTTCAGCTCCCCGTAATATAAATTGTGGTGTTCCACAAGGTAGTATATTAGGCCCACTTTTATTTATTTTATATATTAATGACTTCTGTCGATCGTCCGAAATTTTGTCATTCGTACTTTTTGCTGATGATACAAATTTGTTTTTTTCTCATACGGATTCTCATAGATTAGTTGAAATTATTAATATTGAATTGAGTCATATTTTATCATGGATTAGAGCGAACAAATTATCATTAAATCTCCAGAAAACGAAATATATGTTGTTTAGTAAATCTATAGATTTTTCGTTACCGGCTAACATAGTTTTTGAAAACACCCCATTGGGGCGTGTTTCATTCATTAAATTTCTGGGTGTAACGGTTGATAGTAACCTTTCTTGGAAACATCATATTGATAATATTTGTAAAATTATTTCTCGTAATATTGGTATTATTTATAAAGTAAAAACATGTCTTCCTTTTACTTCACTAATTATGCTTTATAGTTCTTTGATACTCCCATACTTAAATTATGGTCTTTTAGTTTGGGGAAACACACATGAAACTTTATTAGATAAAGTGTTGTTATTACAAAAGAAGGTTATTCGTATTATTTGTAATTCCCCTTTTCGCTCCCATACTGACTCTTTATTTTTTGAAAATAAGATCCTGAAGGTAAAAGACCTATTTTTATTTCAACTTGGTCAATTTATGTATAATTATAATAATAACATGCTACCATCTGTTTTTCAAGAAATGTTTTTTAAAAATAGTTCAGTTCATAATTATCCAACTAGACATTCTGAAGAATTTCATTTACCTCTCTTGTGGACCCTACTTGCTCAAAATACATTTATATATGAAGGTCCTAAATTATGGAATTCTTTAAGTAATGAAATAAAAAATGCTCCATCGATTAATATCTTTAAGAAAAAATTAAAATTGTTCTTATTACAATCTTATAAACATTGAATTATATCTCCCATTTACTCTTATTTCGTGCTTACGTCATCCTTAAACAAGGTCATTCTTTACTCGCGGACTCAAAATGTAATCTGATATTATATATTGTGCCTTCTCATGCATTGTTCCATTCTATTATGCGCAAGTCTTTTTCCTTATTTTCACTTGAACCCCACTTGCAGCTTATCTTTTACATACATTTGTACCTCCGATCTCTCACTTCCTTTTGGCAGTGTCTCATTGTTTGTATTGTGTGCGTCTTCTCCTATTTGTGTTATGTAAAGTTCTCTCTTGTCCCATGTTGGTCTCTGTTGGCATCCCCTTTTCCCCCTTTTTATTCTCTATATTTGTTTATGTTGTTGTAGTCTAGAATGTGTTAATTTAAATGTACAATATACCTAACTATTATTTGAGGGTTCCACAATTGTACAAGCATTGCTTTTTAGTGGACCCCTCTTGTTTCCAATATGTATATCACTATTTTGTGCAAATTATCATTATTCATTTGTAATGTTTTGTTGGAAGCAAGAATAAATTGAAATTGAAATTGAAATTGAACTATGATAGTCTATGACTATGAGTATGACTATAGTGCAGTGTTCAAATTCATACATAAAATTTGCACTCTTTACTGTATAATTCCACAGTGGTACATCCATATAGTCAGTAGTGTACAACATGGGGGAGAGAGGCATAATAATCACAAACTGGACAGGCTGATGACATGATATGAGGAAAGCAAAAGAGACAGAGAGAAGGATTTGGTGGAGCCATTGCCTGCTGTCGAGCCACTGCCGGTGTCACCCCAAGCCACAACTATATGGGATAGGTGAGAACATGATGATGATACACACAATGCTTTTTTTAACAAACACCAAAGCCTTAGATTCTTCTTGGATACTTTTGACTTTAGTTTGTATTTCATTAAGCATCCTGATATATTATTTTTTGTACATGGCTATATTCATGTCCATTATTAAGTAGGTCACTTGCTTAAAGTTAAAGGGATAGTTGAGTTCTGGTAAGGAGAGTACAGTTTTGGTGAAACTGAATTTTAGTAACCAAAACCTGCATCATTACATTACAAACTAATAGTTATAACTAGAAAGGAACACAAAATTACAAATGACGTAGTAAAGATCTTTTTTTTTTCAATGATATTTATTGTATTCATTGCTCAAAACAAAATAACAATAACAAACAATACGAGAAATCAGTACATAATATAATCAGTATACGTATTTTCATATCTTAACATAATCATGTAAAATATAATTTTAAATTTACATCTAAATGATACAAACAAATTTGTATTGTTGTACATCAAATAAAGCAGAGCATGAACATAAAAAAGGGGGGAAAAGAGGGGAAAACTCTTTTCCCCTCAAAGAACACTCTATACAAGTGCTTACATACACACACACGCGTGCACATAACCACACACCCATCCACAGGAAACATGCCTACATCTGGAGAGAATCTCGACCATTATGTCCGCCTTAATCGTTTTATTGCTTCTGTTTGCCTTCCTTATTCTAAATTGTCCCACTCTCTAAAATGATACGTTAGTGTACCACGGTCCCCAGCTAATTTCTTCTCCTCCTTTCTATTTTCTAATAATCTTTTCTTAATCTCCAAAGCAGTTGGTGGTGTATTTCTATTTTTACTATCTATACATATCATGTATTTTACCAAAATTATTATATGATTTAATAACTGTTCCTTCCCTATATTTAACTCAACTATTCCTACATGAATATCTTTCCAATTTATATTTCTAATCTCTACTAAATTAAATAAATTTCACACGCTTCCCAAATTGGTTTTACTTTCTCACAAAGAAAAAACAAATGCTCGTAAGTTTCTTCATATTTACCACAAAAGGAACATAAATTACTATCAACCATTTTAAATGTATATAAATATAATTTAGTATATATAATATTATAAAGCATTTTAAATTTAAATTCTTGAAGCTTACTATTCAAAGTGCATTTTCTAAGTCTTAAGAATATTAATTGTATGTCTTTCCCATTAATATTATAAATCTGCTCTAAATTTCGTTCTGCACATGATTTTTCTACTTTTTTACTTAATAAAAAATTATATATCATTTTTGAAGTAACCTTATCTAACATATATACCTTTTCAAAAATTAAAAGGTTCATATCTAATTCCCTATCTATATTTAAGTGAATATTTATATTCAAAAATTGTTTCCATGAAGGGGGAATACCAAGAAAAATACGTTGTATTTCCATAATCTCTAAACTATTCAAAGGGGACCACCGGGCAAATAACAACACATTACTATATGTTTTGGTACTGTTTTGTGATATCAAATAGATACCCAACATTTTACAAAGGGTTGTGTAATTCATAAACAAAGCAATTAATTTCCACCACTTACGGAACCACTACTATTTCCTGGTTCCTGGTTTGCGAGTGCACCAATGCTATTCACGCGTACGTTTGTAGGCAATGTAATCCCGGGCGATTCGCTTGCTGCACATGCAGTAGTCTACTCAATTCAGACCGCATGAACGCATGATTTAGAATGGTGATGCGTTTTCCAATTATATATTTTTTTATGAAAACATATTTTTGTGAACTTGTTGATGGAATGGAATACTAAAGATGTTACATTTCTTTAATAAGAATATTAGATTTGGGTGGTGGTACCCTTTAAACCTTTTCTTTGAAATTCCTCATTTGATTTTATATTGCCTTCCGCATCAACAATATGATGCAACCTATAAATATTCTTTTTAAATAACTGTTCATTGAAAGGAACATGTCCATCAATAAAAACAAATCTATTATTATAAATAATTTCATTCCTTTTAGAAGTATTTTCTTTTAACAAAAATGTTTTCGTGGCAATCCAAGCGTCCAACATGTCTCTATAAAAGGCTGGTAATGCTTATTTAAATATATCTATAATTGCATTATTATTATAAAATATCAAAGTTCCACCAAAATCTTTAGTTAAATAATTAAAATATTGCTTCCATCCCATATTTGCATCCCCCGTTAAAAGTCTCTTTACCCACATAATCCTCTGCACTAAAATAAATAAATGAAAGTCAGTTAATCTTAGCCCACCTCTACAATAATCCAAGAACATTACATTACGCTTAATCTTATCTTTTCCATTCCACAAAAAGTCAAAGACCAATTTATCCAAATCTTGAAATACCCAATTCGGTACTGGTGTCAGTGCCGACACATACATTAATTTTGACAAAATAAACGTTTTTATCAATTGAATTTTTCCCATTAAAGTTAAATCTCTTTGTTTCCAGCACGATAGCAACTTTTTAATTTTACTCAAAATTTCCTTATAATTTGTCCTTTCCTGAACTTCAACATCTAAAGAAAAATAAATACCTAAATTAAATCTTCACTATTTCTACTATTTTACCAAATGGAAGAGCAATATCTTTATTTTGAGAAGGGCCTAACAATAATGTGAAAGCTTTTTCTTTATTAATTTTTAATCCAGAATTTCTAGCAAAACTTTCAAACAATTTATCCACCCTTTTAAATGATTTGGAGTCCCGAATAAAAAGAGTCATATCGTCTGCATAAATAATTTGTTTTATTTCTACGTTATTAAACGTGAATCCTTGAATTTGATGGTCTTTATATATTGAACGAACTAAAATTTCAATACAAAGTATAAACAAATATGGGGACAGGGGGTCCCCTTGCCTTACACCCCTCTTAATATTAAAGTATCCAGTAGATGCGCCCCCATTAAAAACACAACTTTGAGCATTATTATAAATAGTCTCCACCCATCTACAAAATGACGGTCCAAAACCAAATGTAATTAAAACCTTCTGCAAAAAAGTATGTGAAACTGAATCAAAAGCCTTTTCAAAATCAATTATCATCATATATCCAGGTATTTTATTGACTGATGTATGATGAATTATATCATCTATCATTCTTATTGCTTGACCTGTTTCGATGTTTCGATCTTTTAAATATCCCACCTGATTGACAGAAATTATTTCATTTAAAACTTTTTAAATCCTTATTGAAAGCACCTTAGTTAAAATTTTGTAATCTACATTCAATAAAGATATCGGTCTATAATTTTTTATAAATAGGGGGTCTTTTCCTTCTTTATGAATTAAACTTATAACTGCCTGTTTTTGTGACGAAGATAGTTCCTTTTTTTCGAAAGCTAAATTTAAAGAGTTTACTACCAAATTTCCTATTAGTGGCCAAAACTGTATATAAAATTCTACACTTAAACCATCGTTCCCCGGTGATTTATTACATGCCATTTCTTTTATAGCTGCCAAACATTCTCCGTTTGGTATTTTACCTTCACACAATAAACTCAAATCTAAATTTAATTTTGGCAAGTCCTGAAAAAAATCATCCACAAAATGAATTTCCTCCTCTGATTGATCATATAGCTTACTATAAAACATAGATATTTCTTGCATAATATGTTTTTGATCAAAACAAATGTTTTCATTTATATAAAGTTTACTAATTAATGTTTTCTTTTTATTAAACTTCATTAATTGAGTAAAATATCCAGTGTCTCTTTCTCCACATTCATAGTGTGAAGCTCTAGAGCGAATTTTAATACCTTCATTTATATAATTATAACAGTCCTGTAATTCTTTTTTTTTTCGTTCCAAAACCTCAACTTTTCCCTGGTCTATCCCATTCAACAATTCATTTTCCAACTTAAAAATATCCTCTTCCAAATTTCCAATTGTTTTGTTTTCGTTGTTTCGCCTTTTCTTTTGAATATTTTCTACTTTTTCTACATTTCTAATTTTCATTTAAAAAAAATCCCATAAAACTCTTTTATCTCCTATTTCCATTCGAAATTCATCTTTTAATTTCATAAATTCCTCTTTAATACAATTAATATATTCAATATCTTGACATAAACTATTATTCAATTTCCAATAGGGTTATCATTCAAAAAGAGCCGTTACAACGTAAGAGGGCGCTCTCTAAACACTCATCGGTTTCAACCATTTTGAATAAAATATTGTGCATGTGATGCTTTGTTGAAATAGTGATTAGATAGAGAAATAACCAACAACTATTTAAATACCTATTTTGTAACTTTTGGAAAAGAGGAAGCATTTAAAAAAAATTTTAACGGCTGGTTCAAAATTCTCCAATAAACCTGGGGCCCCATCTTTATTACAAATTGTTATATTTATGGATATTTCAGCCGTCTCTGAACCGATTTTGATCAAACAAAGATGATTTTATTATTTAAGTATTATATTTATTCAAATTTTACACTCGGTTTTTCATTACCTCACCAAAAAAAAGTAGTCTCGCCCCCTCTCTACCAAAACTCAACTATCCCTTTAATTCAAAATGATATCGTTGCTCAAATTTAAAATGTTTTGTTATTAAATATGGTATTCTTTACAAGGTCGACGTGCTAACATGTACATGACTTAATTCATCTCTATGGGCTAGTTTTCAAATAGAATGCTGGTTTATAAAATGTCATTGATTATTTATCCTTTTAACATTCCAGTTTGCAAGTGAGCATGGATTGGATATGATGTGACCAAAACAAATCCTTAGTATTATCTGTGAGAGCTTGTACCGTGATATTTCACGGTGATACGTATGTGCAAGACATTGACTGTGGAAACAAGACTTATAAATCTGAATGATGAAACTGTGTGTCATTGAATATAGCTTAGGGAACTACACTGTGTATTTTTACAATCTATTGAATGCAACTTTGTTTTTATTTTCATGTTTTGTATTATATTTCAGCTCATCAAGCAGCCTCTTGTGTCTGCAGTAGACGCCTGGATTTGCGTAGTCTTTTGACAAGCCTGTCTCGTCTGAACTGAGTTGAATGCAAGGAACGACTGGACAGCGCGACTACAATGCACACTCTGATGGCGAGACAGTCTTTTCGCAAATGGATTGCTCTCCGATGAACTTTTTTTGTTAAGTATTGAATTCCTCTACCTATGAGTTGCGCCCAATCAGGAAGCCGGGTTATCACGTACTCATGCATTATGCATCATTCCCCAACGCAAGACACAAACTATACCACAGTGAACCGACGCTGCACGCTGAAGCAATACAAAGGTCAGATGCAAAGCAACACACACACATACACGCACACGTCCCGAGGTCACACACAGAAACACACACATACATACACACACAGCCTACACAGGGATGTGTTTGTGTATACAATGCTATGTACTGGGCGAGTATGCCGACGTACACGTAGTTCATATTTAAATGGGAGAGGCAAAGAGACGTTTGACTGTACAGAAAGACGTGTGCTCAATGCAGTAGATATATCACAAAACTATGCATGATTCATTAAATCAAGCTTATGCATATTCATGAGCCAGTAGAAGCGTAAAGGCGAGGGGATCGCACATGAATTCATCATTTTGCCAGATAGCCTCCATCAGGCGTTCAGTCGTTCCTGATCTTGCATGCAGCGCAGCCATTGCTTGCTTGAGACACGAAGCCTTGTTAAAGGCTAGGATTTGCGGGGCTGCCTAGCAGATAGAAGACCACGACAGAATGGATCCGCCGAAGCTGGAGAAGGAAAGACGGGTTGACAAGACGTGGTGTGGCAAGATTGGTAGAGCGCGTGCCTCCCAATGTGAGGTCCCGATTTCGAACCCAAGGTATGCCCATAATAATTTTATGAACATTATCCACCTGCTCTCGACCCAGGTGTGTAAATGGGCACCCGGAAGGATGGAAAGGAGTTACGTAGCACTGTGTGCACCTTGGAGGCTGCCTAGCTGGAATGCTCCGCAGGGAGTGGACAATGTGCACTTTGTGTGCTGACCGGGTAAAGTGATGCACCGCAAGCGTCGAAAGACAGAACGTGCGCTATATTTAAGTAGCCACCATTATCATTTGGAAAAAAGAACTGGCATAGTGATAATCACTAGAGAATGTATTCATTTCACTACAAAATGATAACATTCTATTTAATGGAATGAATCGAAAGTCATATGTGTTGTGTACTCTTTTTGGATTAAAAATTTGAAGAATAAAAATACATGCACTTTGTTGGCTATTTCATTCTCAGTCAAGTAAAGCATCACCATTTGTTTCTATACAGGCCTTTACGGTTTAATGTAGTCAAACCTTAGTACTGTATAATGACCACTGCAGAGTAACAAGAAAAGTTGCCACTGCACAAAAAAAGGTGCCCTCTACAAATAGATTAATACCATTGTTTTATTTATCAGTTTATAGTGATCACTGTTGACTGGTTTGCTGGTACAAGAGGCTTCTGAGAAAGGTTTGACTGAATGTTTGTGTGTGTGTGTGTGTGTGTGTGTGTGTGTGTGTGTGTGTGTGTGTGTGTGTGTGTGTGTGTGTGTTTGTGTGTGTGTGTGTGTGTGCGTGTGTGTGTGTGTGTGTGTGTGTGTGTGTGTGTGGATATATGCATGTATGTGTGTGTTTATGTATGTATTATGTGCATATGTCTGTATTGTCTGCATGTATATATGAATCAATGTGTAACACTGTATGAGTTAATAAGGATGAGTTTTATCTGTAATTATGTGCTTGAATGAGTGTGTATGTTGGAATGTTTGTCCATGTATATCCCCTTCTAGGATTGATCGTAAGTTACGCCACCTTTTTATATATCGTAAAGTTACGATCAATTTTTAAACTTACGACCAATAGTTACGAATAATATCAATCGTAACTTCTTTCTGCAACAGGATTGATCGTAAATGTTGGATTGATCGTAAGTTACGAGCACTAAGGCCATTTACGATCGATTTTGGGACTTACGATCAATCGTAACTCTTTCTGCAACGGGGCCCAGGTCAAAACAGCGTATTCTTTTGTTGTTGACATTGAATACAAATAAAACCGCACGATTTGCAGTAATTTGTAACAGGTTCATGAATATTCATGTGCTAGTTTGTGCTTTTGCAAAACGAACATTTAATCTGTTCATAATCTCGTTATTTTGTGAAATAATTATAAAAATGCATTTTTAATTTATTTTAGTAACAATTAATTATCAGTGGACTCTTGTGAACCATTTTGGGTGGAAATGAATTAAGGAAATACTGTTTTAACGTCTGTGTTTAATTACTAACCACTAAAAACATACATCGTGTTGTAACCTGGTTAGAAGCTAAACGTGAACAAGGACCGATGGTTAGGAATGATAGGTATAGGCTTAGGGCAAAGTATGTATAGGTTATATCATAGGTTATTAGGACTAGGGGGATAGGACTATACACACATGCACTATCAGGAAAGGGGTGTTCAACTTTTAACCATTTTTTGTGCATCTGTACACTTAACTCAAAGGTGCAATGTTGCACCACACTGGTGCAACTTTGCACATTTAACATATATTAACACTTACACTTACATTTAAATTTACACTTAAACGTATCTTTTTTTACGTGCAACTCTGCACCTTTTCCTAAATATACAATATTACATCCTCAAGGTGCAAACGGTGAAGGATTAAATCTGAACCTTTACCAAAAGGTGAACTTTTGCACTTATATAGGTGCTCCCAGTGTGGCAACGGTTTGCACCTATATAGGTGTAAGATTGACCCATTTTTTCTTAGTGTGTATGCATACATAGGCTGCCGTGTGCATGTTCATATTCTGGTAATTAACATGCTGATGAATAATATTTGTTTCCTCTTTTTTTTTTTTCAAGCCCTTTAATAGCCTTCAGTGGATAACTTCCAGATGAGTATGGTGTTGGTATAGTTGTTGGTGTTAATGTTATAGGTGGAATTTACCGTTTATCTGAGCTCTAACATTGGCATTCAGTCAAGGTCACAAACTTCCAAACAGCTAATACTAAATCTAAGTATTGACATTGGTGAGTTACGACTTAACAAAAGTAATTATTATGTAATGTTCCCCTGATGTGCCTCTGGCCCTCACCCCAAAATAGGACTGAGGTCTGCATTGGCGTACGAGACGAGCGGGGTGGTTCTAACCCCCCCCCCCCCTACGGGAGTTTAAAAATGGCCATATCGGGCAAAAAGCACCGCAAATTTGGATAGCGCCATGTTATTTTTGGGCCAGCTCATGTCATACCCAGGCAAAACCATAACATTCCTGAATTGTTTTTCTTCTTCATATTCGTGCAAACATTTAGCAATCTGCGGGCAAATCTTTTTATTCTGCCGGTAGCAAGATGGCAGGGATTTTTCTTTTGTTTTTGGTCGTTAGTGAAACAAAAACCGGGAAGTGTCGGATTCAGCCCGACACCCCCTACACCACACGACGAAAATGTTCCCCTAGGCCCATATGTGTTTTGTAGGCCAAGTATTCAACATAACTAAATGCGAATTAAAGAATGCTGAAATTCTTGAAATAATTATAATTATAAGAAAATTGACCAAGTAATTTTGTGGAAATACAATTTTGTAGTAAATGAATACACCCAAAATAAATACGTAAATAAATGAGTGCCGTATCTGGTGGGGTCATCCCATACACGTCGGGGCAAAAGGCTGCGTTGCGGGAACCTATTTATACCACAAATGGTCTTACGGAGATTGTTAGAGTACTGGAAATACGTCAAAAAGTAGAGGTTGAACCCCTGACACCAACCCATTTTAAGTACAGTGTTAAAACGACCGTTAGTGTTAGCCAAACATTAACACCAGTCTGAAAAACACTCGATATTCACAATACAAATAAACACCGTTTGCGGAAGCTTCAATTACGGCGAAAGTCGTGTTCAGTCGTCTAACACCATCCAAACACCAAGTCATTTCAAATACAGTGTTAAATCCAGCTTTCAAAACGAACATCGGCCTTTAACACCACACTTAAAATTACCCACTTTGTGTTATTATTATTGTTCTTGTTTTTTAAATGTTTGAACTGTACTATTTAACTCGTATTTGCTTGTAATGATGCAAGTGTAATTATATATTATATTGTTTTTTAATTTTCATTCAGTTTAGAGATCGGTACACAGAACGCGCCTGATGACATTCTAACCTTCGAGAATATCAACACGAATCTTCTACACTCCGACGTGGGATCAGAGTGGAACTTGCTCAACTCTACATCACACATCACCGAGTTCGAACTCACTTCTTTTAACGTAACATACGAAGTTCCGACGTTTTGCCTTGGTTTCAAACGACTTCCCAAGTTCTACATTGAGAGTCTGGTTGCCCCAATTGCGCTGGTCAGTTGGCTTTCGCTATTCGTCTTTATCGTTCCTCCCAAGAGCGGGGAGCGTTTGTCTGCAGCCATTTCGCTGCTTCTCGGACTGACCGTGTTCCAGATTGTTGTGTCAGACAGCTTTCCACAAACGTCACGCGGTAAATTTAGTACTCACGTTATACTTATATAACGCCTCTATAAAAAACTTGAACCATGTTGACTGAATGTAATGATAGTCCCTAGTGTATATTCCAATACACATACAAGACTATCCAGTTTACAATGTAACTATTGAACATGACAACACACCACGTCAATACATTATTCAGATGTTAACTAGTGGTGGAGGCAACATAACAAATGTTCCTCTCTGAGGGGTTTTGCTAATATTTAGGGAATATTATGAGTCCCGAGACGTAGACGTTATACTTTTGAAGAATGTACACTGATTTTTAGCGCTGAAATACAGACTACCGCATGACCGGATATCGACTGGATAGCTCCTCCTATACATGTACGAATTATAATACCAATAGTGACAATGTAGGCAAAGTATTTATAGATTAATGGCGCATATTCTTTACAAATTAAGTACAATATTTTATTGATATTTATACACAACTTTAATCTTAAATATGCCATAGTATCAGCATTGTATGCACACCAACTACGTATGGAGATATTGGTTAAATTTTCCTCAATAAAATATTATTTGTCTACTAAAGCCAATCGTATTTTCCCTTGATCATATGGGAAATATGACATAATCGTTTTTTCTTTGACATTCTGGTTACACTCGAAATATTTAAGCCCATTCATTCCAACATATGCACTTGAAGCCGTAACATGTGCAAACTAGGTTTACATGTGCAAACAAACTGACGAAGGGTTAATAATGTCCACTCCTTATTACGAAAGAGAAATTTTGCGAAAAACCAAACTCAGTTCCAAGCCTTTACTGGTAAACGAATATAACCAGGTAATTTATAATGTGACAACCGCTAGGGTTCTCATTAATTGCTATCGTGGTTTTAATGAAATAATGAAATTATTACTAGATCCCTTTAATATGTTTTCCTACCTTCCCTTCAATCATATATCCCTTCCAGGTGAATCGCCTATCGTGATGGTTTTCGTGAGGAACTCTTTCATAATTTCAATCGTGGTCGCTATCTGCTCCGCCATCGTTATCAACATTGCCCACCACCAAGGCAATATCCAAAACAAGGTAAGTTGAAAGATAATCATGAGCACAGGCGTAAGAGGCGTGGGGCTGCTGTACCCTCTGGAGTTTTGAAAACGGCAATTTTCGGGTAAAAAGTTTTGGCAAACGGGCAAAAAGCACCCAACCATTGGGCAAAAGTATGTTCAGGTCAAAATTAAATCATTTTAGGGCAAACTTAAATCACATTTGGGCAAAAGCGGGTTATATTCGAAAAAACTCATAAAAGTTATCAATTTGTAAAGATTTTTTGTATTTTTGTTTCTTTCCTTTTTGGATTCTGATGAACAAATGGAGAAGATGGTATTCGGGCAAAAAACCTCAGCTTTCTGGAGAAAAATATCCCTACGCCCATTTGTATGAGTTCTGATGAATATAATGTCAGCTAAGTCCCCCTTAAACCCTTGACAGTGTATTCATGTATACAAGCATTCATTGTGACATGCAATTTAGTTGTTAACAACAGAAAGACAATGCATAAATGTTTATAAATCCCCTCAAAATGCTTATAGTCATCCGCAAAGTAATTGGCCATTTTTTACTTTTCATCGAAGTTCTTTTTGTCCTTTCTACATGTTCTATTTTTGTTTACAGACATTGCGCATGCTGCTTCATCGCGCCCTCGCTCCATGCTTACTGGTCAGGGATCCCATAGCACAGAGATCTCTGCAAAGAGATGATGACAAGACCGAAGCACTGGTAACGATGTGGTTTATGTATTTCACTTACTGTAATGTGTTGCACCCCGACGTTCAGTCGAACATGAAACTCATTCGGGCAATCGCAAACCAAATCAATTCCAGCAATGAATCAATGTTTGAAAAATGAAATCATTGGTGTATGCATTAATTAATGAATGGAAAGAAAAATATATTATGGCGGGTTTCGAAACAGCAATTTCTAGATCACCATGATTATTTTGTATATTAATCGTTTATTGCAGTTGCTGGTTTTTTAATTATTATTCATTTAAACGTACAGGAGGTTGATTCCGTGACTGACTACGAGGTCCTAGCGAGTGTCGTGGACAGGATCTTCTTTCTAGCAATCCTCATCACACAGACAGTCTTCACGGCAAGCTTTGTTTTATCCATCTCGTCTTGAAGCTAAAAAGAAGTATCGGAAAACGCCCCACACACCCAAAATAGATAAGCGTTTTCATCACAGACACTGTGAAAGGTTTGATTTTTAGTTATCACATAACTTCTTCCTAATCTCCCCGATTGATTCCACACTGTTCGCTCGATTTTATGACATTTTAAAAATATTTCTGAAAACCTATTTTAAAAATGTTGTTTTAAAATTTGAAAATATTGACCACTTTTCTTTGCTATGATAACCATAAACCGAATCGCATGTTTTTTCTCTCCTAGTAGTATTTATGTATTTGTTTGATAGTTTGCGATTAAAACCTGCTTATGGGATTTTCACGATGTCTACAAACATTTTGAATTTAAAAACCCCACTTTGGTTCAAGTATACGGGTTAACAATTTAAGAAATTGCAATCACACATTATCACGTACTGAACTGCATTTGGTAGCTTATATAATATATGGTCACTTCCATAATGACTTTGAGGACGTGATGGCCCCTAAAACAAATCAGATTCCACAGAAAAGTCAAAGTCTATGTTTTGAGAAGATTCAATCTTACATATTTGTTTTAAGTTAAAAACAAGTTAAATTCGCCTGTTTATATTAGTAAATATGGCAAAAACAGCTCAGTAATGTCAGAATTCAGAGCATTTTCTGTGTTTTCATGATAATGTTCAGAGCCGTGTTTATATATGGCTCTGATATTGTTTTATATTGTAGCGCCCTCATGTTGTGACCTTACGAAATAATTACTATCGGAACTTGTAGACCTGGACCAGCTTGATATGTCTGCCAGATATGAAAGTGGTCGATCTAATAATACAGGAAATGAGAGGGGGCACTATGTGCCCCTTCACCTTGGGTATAGGAACGCCAAAATAGTTTGGATTTTATTTTAGTTTTTCTTTAGAGATAATCTCTCTTTTGAATACATATTTAAGCTGAACATATCATTCACATTTTCTGTATAAAACAATGGTTGAAAATTGATGTGCCCGGAGAAACGGCTGCATTTTGAATGAAAGCAGCCATGTTACCTTACCGTTATTATGTTGAACTGTCATTTAAGCAGAATCGACTTATAACTCTGAGTTTGTAATGATAACTTACAAGTCTTTGTTACTAAAATGATGTTCGACGAGAATTGTATTATCCCTTTAAACTAAGTATTATTAACTGAATTACAATCATAGTAACTATGTACATGTATATAAAATGTAAACTGAATTACGATCGTATGTAAATAAGCTTAGCTGAATAACGATGTTACGAAAGTAATGATTTACTGATCTACATAAATATATGTAAATAAGCATTATTATATACATAAACTTATTAAACGAAATAACCAAGTTACTTTAATAATTACGTTCTTTGGTTACAGTAACTATATACATACAAAGTAATGCATTCAAATATTTGACCTGGGCAATACGAATCAGTGAATGGCTAATCTCAGTCATGTAATGTCAAATTAATTTGCATTGAGCTCAGCTGTGATGATTACATTTTATTTATACATTTAGTCAAAGTAAAATAATAAACCATATGTAAATTGTGTTCATAGTAAAAGGGGTAGTTCAGTTTTGGTATAGAGGGAGCTGCACGAAATATTTTGTGTGTAAGATACTGGACATATGAGAGTAACATTTGAAAGAACATACAATTCTAATGACAGAAAAAACTTTATTTTGTCAAAATCGGTTCAGAAACGGCTGAGATATCAATAATATTTTCGATCGGAATAAATCTGGGCCCCAGATTTATTCGATGATTTAAAAAAAAAAAAATCAAAATGTTTACAATTTTTAAAAATTTCCAAAATAGGTTTTTAAATATTTGTTGATCATTATTTCAAGAAAACATCACATGCATAATTTTGTATGAAAAATGGTTGAAACCAATGCTTCTTTAGAGAGCGCCCTCGTGTGTTTTAATGGCTCTTTTTGATTGATAACAGGCTTTTAACTTAGTCGTTTGTAATTTTCTACACATTTCGAGCATGGTGGAGTTATAACTATTAGTTTGTAATGTTATTGTGCAGTTTTTGGTTACTAAAGCTCAGCCTTACCAAAACTGTACTACCCCTTTAATGTAATCTCTAGTTGACAATTTGAACTCAAACTCAAACTCAATCGATTATGTATGTAATTGACTCTCTTTTGCTTTCAATTCATTATTGTAATTATAAAGTAATCACCTGTTTGTATGTTAATCTGAGATTAAGATCGATAAGTTAATTGGTAGAATGGACTACTAAAAATATACCTTTCATGTATAAGAAAAGTATGTGTTGGTGTTGTTTCCCTATAACATATGTATAATATGTACATACAAAATGTAAACATTTCAAAAGTTCAAGTAAATGTAATGTATTTTCAGTAAACTATATCATTAAAGTTATATATTATCACAACATGTTATGCATCAAACTATTTTAATGGAGTTTACTGGAATTGTTCCCATGTTATGTATATACAATTCTGTCTATACAGGGTGGCAAAAAAAAAACACGGAACGGGGCACTTCCCAAAATAAAGTAACAACATGAACATGTCCATCGGATAGGGTGTCCTTTCCAATGAACAACGATACCAAGAAAAGTAATTTTGGACGTGTATTTTTTGTTTTAGGGCGCTTTGAGTGAGACCATGTCAGGTTCCTATTTTGGTCAATTTTTACCAAGTCAGTGTCTGATAAATGAGACTCACTGCCCGTCATACTACTGACCAAGTATGCCTATTCTCTCGGCACCGCTCGGCACACAGCTGAATGCACACTAACAATGGCGCGCGGCATACTCGCGTGTTCAATGGTATGTCGGGACATATTGATATAAATAAGTTGTATCTGATTAAAGGTTCTATGATGGATTTGCATTATAACAAATACCATTAATGATAACACTGACATGTATTATATCTCACCTCATTTCCTCATTACTCAAATAGAATGACAACCATGACAATGGGTACGTGTCATTTTGTACTAAGTGCTTCGAGCGCGTGAAGTGTCGAATAGGAGGAAGGCTATCTCATTGATAACAAACGTTGTTAGGAAGCGATGAAAGTTGAGGCGGAAAACATTTTCCCAACGTGAAATTAATCAGCAGGGAGGTATAGATGAATAACCCTTGAGACAAGCATGAATGCGATATTATACTGCTGTTAACTGGTTGTGAAGGGAATATCACGGAATGTTCCAATCCGAGCATTTTGCATTTTAAATCCCGAGGGAACATTCCATCATTTTCCATGAACAACACAGTTAACAACTGTTATAATCATCTGGCTAAATCCGGGGGCTAAATAAACATTCATGCATTAAAACATTAAAAAACAACATACCTTTGGTTTTCATTGTGACGTCATAATACAATCTCTTCTGCAGCGCTCGCCATGCGGTGAATAGTGCATCTGCCATGTGATTTTATACAAATAATACATGGTCTAGAGTGCGTTATGTAAGTGCATTGCACGCGAGGCTATGTTAGCTGTGCGTAACGCACAGCTAACATAGCCGAGAGTACGATGCATTTACATGACGCACGATAATATAACCGTAGTATTATTTGTTTTATAAAACGAGCTCAACCGCGGATTGTTTTATTTTGCTGGCTTATTGAAAACAGACTTGCCACAATTAGTAACCCAGTCTATCTACTCTCTAGAATTTATTAGGAATTTACAGAATTAATCATCACTACTGCACTCGCTTCACTGAATTTGACTCTGCAGCTCAGCAGATCAAATGCAGTCGCCTGTGAAATTGCCACAACATTTCCCGTAAAAGTGAGAATTATCAAAGAATTTCAAGCATTTCCATTCCAAAACTAACCAATATCAAACCACATATCATATAATTTACGAAACTGCTAAGATGTATTTACTACATAAAAGATAATTTACAAAACGAAGCATTTTCCATCTTTTTGTTTTATCACTTTCGCAAGTTTGTCTTCGTAGAACTATGTAAGCAAGCATTGTGACGTCATCAACCGTGCAAAAAGTTGTGCAATGAAAACGAGTAACGCACCCCGGTTGCACCCTGTTTTGCACGGTCGTGCATGTTAGTTGAAATTAGTCACGTGACATGAGTTAACCAATCACGTTACATAATTCACCAGAGCCGTTTTATAAATACAATTATTATGGCAATCACGTGAGTGTGTTAAGCTAATCAGTGACGCGTATTTTACTAAGACAGATGATATTATTTACAGTGTGGCCCCAAAAAACGGACCGGGGTACTTTCCAAAATAAAGTACCAACATGTTTATGTCCATCGGATAGGGTGTCTTTTCCAATGAAAACGATACCAAGAACAGTCATTTTGGTCGTGTAGTTTTTGTTTAAGGACGCTGCGAGTGAGACCTGTCAGGATACCTATTTTTTTCAATTTTTACCTAGTCGCCGCCAGTTAATATGCACTCCCTGCCCGTAATACCATTGATCGACCATGCCTATTCTCTCGGCACACTGCTGAGTGCACACTAACAATGGCGTGCGTTATCAACGCTATGAAAGGCGGTACGTGCGATGTATCAAGCACTGGATTGTTAAAAATTGACAAAAAAGAGAACCTGACATGGTGTCACTCACAGCGCTCTAAAACCAAAACTACACGACCAAATTGACTGTTCTTAGTGTCGTTGTTCATTTGAACACCCTATCCGATGGACATAATACATTTGTTACTATATTTTGGGAAGTGCCCCGTTCCGTTGTTTTGGGACACCCTGTATAGTTATTGTAACTCGCTATATCTGTGGTGCATTGTAGGTCACCCTAGAGGTTGGAGGTTGGAGTGTGTGAGTGCGTGTGTGTGTGTGTGTGTGTGTGTGTGTGTGTGCGTGCGTGCGCGTGCGCGTGTGCGTGTGTGTGTTTGTGTGTGTGTGTGTGTGTGTGTGTGTGTGTGTGTGTGAGTGCTCTTGTGCCATTGTAATAATATTACATTTTTTTCAGTAATGGAGCAGTCACACGATGCTTGCGACGACCTGCAACAAGACTATAGAACTTATGAAGGGCCGATCATGTTCGAAATAACTAGACGTTACATGGTCTGGTAGACAATACTTAATCCTGAATACTTCAGGCAAGTCTCGTCGCATGCGGTGACCTATTGAAATCGTATCCATGGCAACGATGCATGGTTTGGTAGACAATGATTTATCCGGAATACTCCAGGCAAGCCTCCAGATATTTCTGCTTTTCATCAAAAGCTATTTATTCTCATTACACACCCTCATCATTGAAAGGGAGGTATTCAACCGACAGGTTTGTATTGTCATGATTTGGATCGGCATCCACATGACAGCGAAGGGGGGGGGGGGGGGGGGGGGTCTCGGCTCTTGCGCTCTTAATTGGGCCCAAGATTCTTCTTCATGTCCCACAGTTGTTATTTTTGTTGTTTGTCTAACTTGTTTACCGCGGGAATTTATATTTGGCCCATTTTGGGTCTTTGTATGAGCTAAAAGCCAAAAGCTTGCACCCCGACCCCCGTCCTATGTTTATATTTTGCAACATTTGTCTTTGTTATGGCTCCATACTCAGGTTAATTTCATATAAATTTGGTGCACCAATAGGGTTGCCCACCGCTAGTATGCTCCCCGGTGAGTAGAGGATGTGTACAAGGTAATTGTGCGGGTCTGACGCTTAGAGGCTATTCGGCGCGATATAAATAAGAACTACTATTATTATTAATTATTATTAAATAGTATTGTTATTATTATCATTATTACTATTATAATTATTATTATTAGTGGTAGTAGTAGTAGCAGTAGTATTATTCCATAATTTGTGCATCATATACACCATATCAATATAAGAGCAGAGAGATATTAACGCTCATCCTTGAATTGCGAAACATTTTCTGAGTGTTCATTGTATAGCTGCAGTGAGTTTGTACAACGCGGTGATGTATTCCAGACTTTGACACTATCCGCCTTTCATATGCGCACGTGACCAATCGCAAGCTGTTGCAGGTCGTCGCAAGCATCGTGTGACTGCTCCATAAGTGACTGTCAAGCGAATCTAGTGCGTTGTATGACATTTTACGCCCTCGTTCGGCGGAGGTCCAAGACCAGCCATTTTCCATTCTTTTTTAAAAGATTCGAAAACAGATCTTGCGCCTGACTGGCGTGAGAGCGTGAACAAGGGGTAAAATGCGTGAGTCTCACGCTCAATGCGTGAGAGTTGGCAACCCTGCCTGTTCGTTCGTAATTCGTTGGAATTATCCCTAATGATTTAGGGATCGAGTTATAATGGTTATTATGTGGTCGTGCCGTTTGCCGTTCTATCACAATCATAAAGAGGCTTTTAGTAACTCTTTTTAAATCTCATAATTGACCTACTCTGGACAAAGGGTGAACTTTCTGACTTTACATTTCAACTGTTAATTGACAATTTCCTTCCCGACTCCCATTAGGAGACCTTGGAAATGTTTGTTATGATGGAATTTAACCTGTCAGTGATTATTATGTATTCACATCATACAAAGCTGAAAAACTGGGAGTGCGAATGATATGGTATTGACATTTAATACGGGTAAATGGGACTACATAATCGGCATTTTACTTAATTAATCATGACAAGTCGTATGTATGATTTCGTGTTTGATTAGATTTTTCAAACACAGTAATGCTATACCGTTACCTAGTTACGGTAGTGTGTGAACATTTGAAAGTCTGCGGGTTCCTTGAGTGCCCCTCAATAATGCGTGTCATCGTGATAATGACTTTATCCAATACGATCGGCCTAACCTAATTTTGCTCGATCTATTCATTGAGCAAGTTAAGTACCGCTGTCAAATAAAATGCCATTAAATTTCGTTCACACCGCTTTTTGACAACGGAACTTCGGTAGAGATTGCTATTATATAAACTGCCCTGTTTGTACTTACTACAAATAAGTATGCAGGTTGACTCGAAAAAAGGGGGAAAGACTTCACAAGACGGGGTTATCTTGTGTGAAATAGAGTGTTGTTGTCTCATATTCTTTTCTTTATTCTCCTCCTTACTTTGGCGTGGGAGTAACTGGTGTGTGGGTGTGGAAGGAGGGGGCGGGGCTAGACCAATTCACGCATATAACCGTTAACATGGTTACCAGCTAAATCATTACGGCAAAGCTCTGGCGGCCTGTCGACATCCATATCTCTGGTCTGCCGACATCTGGTATCTCGCTATTCTCCTGAGTACGGCTCAACTGAGGGTGTATCTTATTCTCCAGTCAGCATCGCATCTAGTAAAACAATCAATTCATTGGCTCTTTGCTCAAAATATACGTATTGATTTGTATTTCCATCGCTGAGCCAAAATGGGCAATTTTGTTATCTTAATTTGCATCTGCGCCGTTGTGTCAAAACATGGTAAGTATCAATTAAAAGCTAACTTCACTATCGATCTGTAATGACGTCCACTGTATGCACTCTTTACAAATATAGCACGAATAGCACAATGAATCAATGTGTGGTTTCTATTGAAAAGGTATATATAATGTCAAATTTGTACCTATTAACATAATATACATCGTTATTCAAATTTGACTCCAATGCACGAGTAATTAGTTTGGGAACAATTCTAAAGTCAAGATAAAATGATAGGTCCAAGGTTCTAAAGGTAACGCCGTTCTTAACCCCGCCCACCCACCCCCCCCCCCCCCCCCCTCCCCCCCCCGATAGATGACATATTTTCAGCAGACGGGATGGAGGTTCATATAATTCATGTCATTTTGCTAATGTTGCTTCCAAAATAATGAAACATATCGATAGAGGATGACTGATGATGATTAATGTTGATACGTAAGGTACAGTCACATTGTGTTTATCAATGATTATAATGTAAACAAAACGTTTAGATTTAGATGAAATATGTTTCTTAATCGTTTATACATCTTTGTTAAAGGGATAGTTGAGTTTTGGTATAGAGGGCGCTACACAAAATACATTTTTGGTGAGATAATGAAAAACTGAGTGTCAAATTCGAAAGAGCATACAATTTAAATGACAGAATAAACTTGATTTGATCAAAATCCGGTCTGCAAATAAGGATGCCAAAGTAGCAACACAATCGTCGTCATGTTCTCGTTTAAAATGATCAATGTAATTGTAATGCAGAATACTGCGATCTACTTGATGAATTAGAGGGACAGTTCCTCTTTTACAAAATGTCTGAACAGTTTCCAGTTGACTGATGGGGATGAATATAACACACAACAACAAAATCAGATCGAACAGCCCTGTAATTTGCATTATACGAATGAAAAACGAATGCGTCCCTCCATCAAACTATATATTGGTCAATAAAGGAGTTTTACTGATTTAGCATAATATTACAACAATATTGTACTCATTCTGGTATAGGTATTGTGAAGCCGACATTTGTAAAGGTATGTCACGGAAAAGGATCAAAAAAATTAAGAATATGTAATTACTGGTTATTCCGCTTATGCCATTGTTATTTATGCGCGGGTCACGTAGGGGTCACGCATAGCGATGTAGTACTCCGTGGAATCCGTGTGCGAACTTTCTCACCGGGTGAATACACGTATAATGCACAATTAAATGTTGGACAACGGTTTATTAGTTTTAGGTCTATAACTCCACGAAAAAGAGATTTCAAGCCCTAATTTTTGCAGGCATGCTATTAAATGACATTTTCTTTCATATAAGACAATAACTTCGCAAGCTTTGAAATTTGGCTTGCAAAAGAGAGTCTGTCCCTTTAAGAAGTAAAAATAAAGACTTAAATACGTATAATATAACGAGATGCCTAAAGCCACTCCGTCGCGCCTATGGGATAAAATTAAAACTTCATGTGTGCTGGTAAATGTTCTGGTGATCGATCACTAGAGTCCGCTTGCATGTTGTAATATGCAAGTGTTTTGCTACAGAAGTACAGCGTTCGTAGCAATATCCCCAAAACCAGGATGGAACAGTTAGTTTACTTTGATCTGAAAGGATTCGTCTGAGATGATAAACTATTATATATGGACCATGAAGTTCATATAATTAGATATATTTAATACTTGGAGGACTTCAATTAAGTAAGCCTAGACAAGGAAGGCAATTAAGAAAGACAATAATTTTTGTTCGTGTGGCATTGGTCATATGTATTAAGTTACAGAGACCTATGCACAGAACGGTAGTGATGCTACGTACCGTGTGGGACCTGAAGGAAGACTCATCCGGGACCTTCTGAGCAGCTATGACGTCAGAGAGAGGCCATCTCCGGACGAAAGTCCTGTCCGAGTCGACATGTATTACGTTCTACAGTCGGTCTTCAATATTGTAAGCACTTACCACACAATCAATTTAATAACTGTTTAACATTTAAACAATCAGATAAAGATTTGTGTTATAATGAATATAGTGATGACGATGGTAATGATGATGACGTACTAATGGCAATGAAAAAGAAGATGGTAACAATGATTGAAATTATTATTATTATTACTATTTTATTCTGCATCAAACACATTTACATTAAAACAAAACAGTAAGTTACAGAGTAATTGTTATACAATACTATCACATACATGCACCTAAATCTCGCTGTCAGCTGCACCTGGGCAAGTCGCCCGGGTATGGTAAAAGTTAACTTAAAGGGCAATGAAATCCAGACAAATAATTGTATGCACTATAAGACAGTAAATAGGATGAATAGTCCCTGAAAATTTGAGCACAGTCGGTCAAGAAATAAGAAAACTATGGCTCTTTAAACAAAAACCATTTATTTCTATGAGTGACACAAATTGGCAACGCACTCTGGCAAAGTTGTGGACTACTCCCTATACGTTTTGTACACAAAATGTCGATTTTCTCAAAATATATATTTACCCTTCGTTTGAGTTCAACATAATGTTTTGTAGAATGCATTTATACATAACATATCCTGAGTTGGGGGAATGGAAAAATGTGACTATGAAGAAAACTGTAAAAATGGGAACATTTGTGTACAAAACATATGGGGAGTAGTCCACACACTTTTCAGAGTGCGTTGCCAATTTGAGTTCCCTATATGAATAAATGGACATCTTCAAAGATGTATCTTGCCCGATTATGCTCTAACTTTTAAAGTAGAATTTCATTGAAAATCACAAAATATGAGAATAATGCATCACTAGAGAGCTAGGGGCTATTACTACTTTGTTTATGTCCCATACCAACACGATATCTTATTACAACAACAAAACAAAACCCCATCACAAGAATCGAAAACAAGCACTCTTTACGCTAAAAAACGCCAATGTTTTGATGACGTCATTCATTGAGTAATTTATCATTAGCAGACGATGTCTCATTGCGAATCTACATAACCATTAGTGCACTCATATTGTCTGCTAAACGTGTTTTCTTGTCACGAAAGCGCATTTATTGCATTGCATTTTGTAAATAAGGTTCACCTCGACTTATACACAATAATCATTCACTCGGAGACATTACGGAAATAAAGACAAATTCAATGAAGTAAGTCACACACCGTCCTACACTATCTGCTTGAAAGACCCGCCGAAGTCTGGGCACGATCTATTTGCCCATTGTTCACCAGCTGTATTTTGATGCGGTGTCGCTGAATGTGCATTTTTGTGTGTGATACTTATGGCAGTATGGGCGATGTGATACATTAAAATAACGTTATTTAACATGCTTTACGGGAAAATTGTGTGTCAGAGAACAATAAAGTGCTTTTAAGAGTGAGGCAGAGGAGCAAATAATGACAAATATTCTCCTCAATAAACAAGGATGATTGAACAGAGTCATGTTAAAAAGGCACTGTAAAATGTGTATGTTATATATCGGACATCGTCTGCTAATGATGACTTACTCAATGTATGACGTCATAGTATTGTTAGCTGGTTTCGGCGGGACTTTTGATGCCACAATACTGGCTTACGCATTACCACTAATTCATTGATGATAACTCATCAATAACAATGTTATGAAACACTTATTTGTAATATTCGTATTATGGAGTATGTATGAAATATGGAAATATGAACTGAATCTAAATAGAAAAACAATGAAATTCTACTTTAAAGATTATTCCTCCTAATCGCTTCAAGTCTATTAAGCAACATTTTGCTTGGATTTCAGTGGTGTTTAATAACTATAGTCCGCAGACTCCCCTTAGCTGACAACATGAGAATAATTTCTTCAGCGATTAAAGACAATTTAAACAATTAATTAACTGGCAATGATTATATAAAATTACTCACAACAATAATTAAAAAGTCTAAACTTGAACATTTGAAATGGAGACAATGGCAATATGATAAGTATTGAGATCATGTTATAGATGTGATAGATGTGATAGAGATATAGGAATTAAAGAGGAGAAAGAGCATTGGAGAGGGTGTAAACAGCATTTTCCACTATGCTTACCCGTATAACGATGCCTATATCATGTATATGGATGCTTTCATGATAACTACATTTACCATTATCTATTTTTTACAGGATGCCAAAACCCAAATATTCTCTGGCTCTTCGTGGTTTATGTTGGTAAGATTTTGTTGGTACGACATTCTTTAAGTCATAATCTAAATTTACATCTGTACATGAAGCATTGGGAACTTCCCCAAATGATTATTGCAAACGTTAATTTTGTTAATTTTGTTATTACACAGCATTTGTCAATAATGTCAAACTCAGTCTGCCGGTAAAAGGAAATTGTATAAATCAACTAACTGATATATGATACTAACAGATAGAGCTGGGTTTGGTATAAGATTTAGTATTGGAGTACGTGTAAGAGCTAAGTATTTGCCAGGTTTCGGAATCAGCGTGTGTAACAATATAATCTTCGTTGCAAATAATAATCATCGAGCAAATGTCGCTAAAGCTAATGTTACAGAAAACATTTTATAGGCTGTGCCCTTAATACAATGAGGGGTCTGAATCCGTACGAAAATTATACTGTTTGTTTGTTTGTTTGTTTGTTTATTTTATTTCCACTTTTTCACATCAATACAAAGAAACATCATACAAATATATAAAATGAGTAACATGTAAGTTTAACAAAATATGTTTCTAATTAAAATACAAGCAAAAACAAATATATGAATTGGTGCCAATCCATCGTGAAAATAATCTGCATAATATAAAATAAGAAATAAGGGGGAGAATGGATATCTTATGTAATGCTTGGTAAGTTTCTTATAAAGGAAAAAGCAGGAGACCACATGTCGTAAGCGTAAAAGCTTGATGATGAATGTGGCCTCTGCCGAGTTAGCAAATAAAGAACAACCTATGCAAGGGACGCGATTAAAAATCCATTTATCAATTGTATTATAAATTTGTGTGTTATATTCAAAATAAAATAAAATATAGGTAAAATAATTCAAAGTGAGCATGGCTGAATTAATTTCGAGTGAAAATAACAAAATATATTTAGTGACAAGTTTCGTATTGAGAAGTGCATTTGTGCATAGTGCAAAACTTTAGCTTGGTGCATAGAACAATAAGAGACTAATATCGTGAAATTAAGTGTGTGGTGGTTTCAATTACGTGTAATAATATTAAAATGTATTAAAATGTATGCAGGGCCCTTTCCTATTGACAAACAAAATAGAACAATTCCAAGATATAACAAATCAAATTATTTAACATTTCTATGTAAGATCTAGCAAACTATACTGAGTTAACAAATATGTTTTCATATTAGCTTTAAATGAATAAAGGGAGGTCCTAATTTTAATATGGTTAGGTAAGTTATTCCAAATATCTGGTCCATGGTGTCTAATTGATCGTAGGGCTAAACTAAGTTTGGGATTATTAAGATGGTAATCATGAGCATGTCGAGTTAAATACGAGTGTACGTTTACATTTAATAAATAAAAGTTTAGGAAAGATGCTGGAAGTGTTTTGGAAGTATACTTATACATAAAAATGGCAGTTTGGAGCGTATGTATGTCATAAACCTTTAACGTTTTTAATTGACTAAATAACGGGTTAGAATTTGCAAGATAATTAGAGTGTGTACAAATACGAATTGCTCTCTTCTGCAGAAGAAATATTGAGTTTATTTTCATTTTACTACAATTTGCCCATATAATATTACAATATGTTATATACGGTAAAATTAAAGTATTATAAAGAGTAAATAAAGATTTATCATTTATCAAATATTTCATTTTATACAAAATACCAATATTCCGGGATATCAAAATAGTTATATTATGAATATGTTCATTCCAAGACAAATTTGAGTCAATAGTAACTCCTAAAAATTTAGTTGACTGTTTTTCTACCAGGGATAAACCATCTATAAACAAATTACATTGAGGTTGGTCTTGGGAGTTAATAGTTCTAAAACGAATGAAATTAGTTTTACTTATATTTAAGGATAATTTATTACATTTAAACCATAATGAGATATTACACAAATCATGATTTACAGTATCAACAAGTGTATCAATATTTTTGTGTGAGTAAATTATATTTGTGTCGTCGGCAAAAAGAATGTAAGTTAGAATATTTGATGATCTTATTATATCATTAACATAAATCAAAAATAATAGTGGGCCTAAGATGGAACCTTGAGGAACTCCACATGTGAGGTTCAATTTTGAGGAACTATTGGAATAATAATAAACGTACTGTGTTCTATTTTTAAGATAGTCCTCAAACCAGGATAGAGCAAGGCCTCTGATACCATAGTGTTCTAGTTTATGAAGTAAAATTGTATGATCGATGGTATCAAAGGCCTTACTCAGATCCATAAAAATACCTATAACATATTCCTTTTTAGCGAGAGATTCAATTATCTTATCACAAAGTTGAATTAAAGCAAAATCAGTTGAATGATTTTTCCTAAAACCAAACTGATTAGGAATCAAAATATCGTGCTCATTCAAAAAAGAAATCAATCTATTATATACCAATTTCTCTAAAACCTTTGAAATACTTGATAATAGTGATATTGGGCGATAATTTTGAAGTTTAGATGGGTCATCTTTTTTATAAATCGGTATAACTTTAGCAACTTTTAATAAGTTAGGACAGGAACCAGTAGAGAGAGAAATATTAAATATATAAACCAATGGAGAAACAATAAAGTGTATTATTTGCTTAATGAGATTCATACTTAACCCATCCTGTCCTGATGACTTACTTGATTTCAATGATTGAACTATGCAAACTACTTCATAAATTGTTGTGGGAGTGAAGAATAATGAATTTTCAGAGGGTTCAAAAAGGTATTGAGAAAAATTATTATTACCAGCATCAATCTTAGAGGCTAATGTGGGACCTATATTAACAAAATAATCATTAAACAAATTTGCACATTCTTTCAAATTATTAATATCTTGTCCATTGACATTAATGTTTGTATTTATATGTTTTTTCTTACCAGTAAGATCTTTTATAATATTCCAAAGTGAATTATTATTTTGAGTACTCAAAATTTTATTTGAATAATATAATTTGCGGGATAGCCGAATAATTGATGTTAACTTATTTCTATATTTTTTATATTTATCTAAATCATTATTATCTTTACTTCGTAATGCTTTCTTATATAATCGATTGCGAGTCGCAATCGATCGTAAAATGCCCCTAGTTATCCATGGTTTCTTAGCCTTATTTTTATTTAACTTAATTCGAACCAAAGGAATATTTTTATTATAATAATACATTAGTTTATTCAAAAATATATCGTATGCATTGTTAGCATCTACTAAATTGTATACATCAGCCCAAGATTCTGATGCTAAGTCATCCCGAAAGCTCTGAATATTAGCATCCGTTTCTTTTCGAACGTATATATACTTCATGGGCTCAAGTTTAGATAATTTAATCGTAGGGGAAATAACAAATATGGGGAGGTGATCAGAAATATCAAAATACAATATTCCATTCTGAGTATCTTCATTACAAATATTCGAAAATATATTGTCTATTAAAGTTTCAGTTACATTAGTTATTCGGGTAGCTTTATTAATATGTGGATGGAGGGAATAAGAAGAGAGTGTAGTTAGTAACCTAAGTCCAATATTATTAAATGCAGGTGGAAGTAAATTAATATTATAATCACCCATAAGATATATGATTTTATTTTCACGCGATATTAAAGAAAGACTTTCTTCTAATCCATCCACAAACATATCAATATTACTATGAGGTGGTCTATACATCACTCCAACAAGTATATTTTTAGCTTGTTTATTTATAATTTCAATAAAAATATATTCGGAGCCATCTACATGTAAGTCGGGTCTCTCTTTAAATAATAAAGAATCATGGATATACAATGCTACTCCACCCCCTCGTCCATAATTACGATCAACTCTAATTAATTTGTAATTTTCAATATTAAATAAAGGAGGTGATTTATTATTCAACCATGTTTCCGTTATCCCTATTATGGAAAACGGAAAATGTTGTATGGAAGAAAAAAATAAATCCATAGACTCAAAGTTTTTATTCATGCTTCTAGCATTAATATGCAACAAACTAAGGGACTGTTGATTATGGTCATCATTATTTAAATTAAATGCAGCGTTAAAATCGTCAATAGTATAATATCTTGATTCATTTTCTGTTACATCTTGGTTAATTTCTATATCAAAATTCATATGAATAAATTCAATATACAATTATCAAATACAATAATTAGGAGATGGGCCCATGTAATGATTTGTATATTATGTAGAAGTATATAGTCTGTTTGATATGTAACGTTAAGCATGTAAAATGTATCACTTCGTACTAGTCTCAGTATAAACAATAATGTCACCATGGGTGCATGTGCAGTGACTTGTGCAAGTGCTAAAATAATACAAAGAATGGTGAGTGAATAAACGGAACAACGAATTGCAGCCATTGATGGCGGTTCCGGTTTAGTACTGACCACCGCCAGGTCAGAAAAAAAGGAAAGAACAAAGCATGAGAGAACGGACAGTACTATCAAGAGGTAAGAGGAATGCAGATTCAGAATGGATCAATTAAATTAATTAAATGCGCTAGAGTATATAGGTTACGAGGCACCAAGGAAATGGGTCACTCATTGAGAGGATCTCCCATGTATTTACTACATACAACAATAGTAATTGTAAACAGCAAGGAATTTACATTTACAATGAAATCGTATCGACACAATTAACAGTGTGTTTTCATTCAACTTAACTAATAATAAGAATGTTAGACCAGCGAGTTACCACGCGGTTTACCTCAATGCATGTGGGCAGTTCTTAAACAAATAATAACAAAGACAAGATAGAGAAAGAGAAGGAGATCGCAATCTAGAGACTAATCTATACAAGGGAATTGTTAACAATCAAGATAAAAGTGTACAAAATCAATCATTCCAATATAAATGTGTTTACATTACATAACAGACGAAGGGAATAGAATAAAACGAGAATTCTATACGGTGTTAAATTTAGAAAGCGTGTTCTCTATTGTGAGTCAAAGTAAGTCAATATATGGCACTCTCACCGAAGACGCGCACGCGACCGGCATGCATGACAAAAGGAACCAATACGCTATACAAATCGCATAGGGCATGAGCTCCAGCCATGCATACCAAGCCGCGGGCACGCCCCCGAAGAGAATGCCGTTAATTAGCATTGCATATGAATGTACACTACATACGAATGATAGTATTCAAGGTTATCATAATACCATGGACCATCAATTAAAGTAAATTTAATACTGAAAGAAATTGCAACTAGTATTTTGTATTCTTTATACAACAGCATTAAAGCATAAGGGGTAGCAAAATTAGTATCAATGTCAATAACAAGGGGAAAATACATGCGTAACACCATGGCTGGTACAAATCCATGAAATAAAACAAAATAAATGTGCCACTGTTTAGTACTAGCTGCTGTACAATATTTTCAATTTCCACTAGTACTTCGAATTTGCATAGTGGTCACATAATTACAACACATCCATCGTTCAAAAATGTTGTGGAAGTGTCAACAAACAATTATAAATACAGAGAAGAAAATAAAACATATATATATATGAACAAAATACAGAGTTATCTGTTATCTGTTATTATGTTGCCCATAATGTTGGAAAAGTTTATTTTTCAGATCCAACTTCATACTTTTTAAACATATGTTTACACCCCAGCAGCAATTTTAGACTATAATGTGTCCACACTACCAATGAACAACGAATTGTTGCATGAGTTTGCATTTAGTAATATAGCCTTTTGTTTGGAGCTATGGAAGGCAAAACCTTTGATGCTTGGTCCCTTTCCCTCTCCAAGGCCCATGTCCAACACGTTATTGTTATGGCACATTTATCAGAGTTGGCTGTAAATCTTTTAACCACAATTCTACAGAGGCTCTCTAGGCCGTCCGACGCCATTGGCTATACGCCAAAGTATGCTTGTGATGTGCAAGACTTGAAAAAAGAAGTCACGAATCGGCGGGGCGTAATATTTACGCGTTCCAGAGCAATCAGGAAAATCGTGGAGGGGGGGGGGGGGGGGGGGTGCCACAACGGCCCCGGCCTTATTAGGATTAAGCACTGTCCCTTATACCCCCGTCAGACTATGCTACGCTCTCGCGCCGACCTGGCGCCGCTCCTAATCCCCATTCATAAAATTGGAAGCGTGGGGAGGACGTGGGGAGAGCGTGTTGAGGTCGTGTGGAGAGCGGCGTTCATTGTTCTCTATTGTTTAGATCGTACACTTTTCTCGGCCGCTCTGGCGCCGCTCCCGCGGCGACCAAGTTAAATTAGCAAATTGGCAACGCAGTGGGCAATGAATGGGAAGATTATCTCACATGCGTCAATAGATATCCTGCTCGATGAACAAAAGAGCAGGACGTAGCTAGCTCGGCGTTCGCTTTGGACATGTTGAAAAACGAACTTGGGGCTTCGGCGTCCTACTCTTTGTTCAGGGGCTATTGTATGTCCATGCATGGGAGGATATCTTTTCACACAAGTGTCATAATCTTCTCATTCATTCCCAAGTTGAACAAAAGACATTCTTGCAGATCTATTCCAGCACTTCTGCTAGTGGACGCCATAGATTGCGAAGTTTGACACGTTTCAACTATAGGTAAAATGATATCACAATTTAAAATGGCATGTCCGGGCAAAAATAATGTACATTCGGGGGAAACACAATTTCTGGCTAAAACGTGGCATGGCGGCATACAAATTATATGAGGCTCCAATGAATGGGGACATACGCACACCCTATGTATGCATTATGAACACATATTTCCCGCAAATATATGATTGTTTTGTCCAAAATCTACCACTACTACCACCACTACCACTACCACTACTACCACTACTACCACTACTACCACCACTGCCACCACTGCCACCACTGCCACCTGTCACTGCCACCACTGCCACCACTGCCACCACCACAACTACAACTACCACTACCACTACCACTACCACTACCACTACTACCACTACTACCACTACTACCACTACTACCACTACTACTACTACCAATGATAGTCAACAATAATAACCCTCCCCATTCCCTCCACCCAACCTCGTGAAACGCACTGAGTGTGTTCAACTACATTCGTACATGGTATTGGATCGCACAGAGCGTGTGCATGGAGATCGTGTTTCCCCTGCGCTTTGAAATTTTTTTAAATTTTTTTATAAGTACGAGAACGCAGACAGAGCGTAGAGCAAATGACCTCGTCTCATTGTTATGAGCTATTGTTAAAGATACACCAAGCGTGCACAGTGAATAGCTCGGAAAGCGTGGCCAAAGCGTACGCAGAGCGTGTTCAGGTCGTGGCAAGAGCGGGAACGAGCTACCATTGTGTCATTAATCGCTCGATTTGTCGGCGTTTCCCCTGCGCTTTGGACAAAATGTTTTTTTTTTTTATAAGTACGAGAACGCAGACAGAGCGTGGCTATAGTGTGACGGCACACTTAGCAGGGGTGGCCCAATCAAGGATCATGGGTCACATTCGTTGTCAGTGACTGATATATATTTCAAGGAGTAATATTACACATTTTCATGCCAACAATGCGCTTCAACAGGTGTCATCTTTAATGCTGACCAAAGTTGCAAATTGATAATTGATAATATCCTTAATACTGCGCTGCAGTTCCCCCCCCCCCCCGCCCCCCCCGGCCCCTATTTTGGTTTTACGGTCAATATGCACGTTGCGAAGGACAAGTGTACTTTAATTTCATTGTGATAAGATTTTAAGAACTTGATCAATAAGGTATTGTGGTCATACACACCAAACACATCATAAACAATTCACAGTGTCACATTTAACTTCGTATAAAGTTGTAAAAATATATATTTATTCTAACTTAATGGGCAACAGTGTATTACTTGAACCATATGTGTATGTTTCTTTACACCATTTAGGACTGGGTAGATGAGAGGTTGACATGGGATCCCAGGAAGCATTCTGGTATCAAGTCGTTGAACCTGAGAGCAGATCAAATATGGGCTCCTCCAATATTCCTCTTTAACACGTAAGTATTATATGTATAATGGTTGTGGTTTTATAAATAAGTACCATCACAAGTAAGATCGTCGTTCAGTTAGATCTCAGAGTAGCTCTGCGTATACTCACTGAATAAATTTATGATTACATTAAAAGATTATGTTTGATCAGTATTCCAGTCTGAGTTTTTTATCAAAAGTAACTACAGTAACAAACAGTAACTACAGACAATTGTAATGCATCCATCAGTAGGTGGCATAGCGTGGTCGGACTGATTTATTTATTTATTTTTATATATATATATTTTTTTTTTGGGGGGGTGGGGTGGCATGTGAAATGTTGGGGCACCTACCATGCATTTATTTTGTATGGATTGTCTCGTTATGTAGTCCAGTCAATCTAGCAAATATTAGGGGGTAACCTCGGCAAAATTACAACATGGGATTTTTCTTCGCAATTTCGTTCAGGAAACTCCCCTGAACAACATACAAAAAGTCCTAAGAAATCAAAGCTGGGGAAAGTGGTTTAATTTGCATTATAAAGATGATTAGCAAATTTGCATAATTGTGAAATAAGGTCAGGGGTCATTTTCTATCTAGGAATAGTACACTAGTAATTAAAACAAATATTCTAAGGTATTTTGGGGCAAGAAATCCATTTCCGGTGCTCGTTTGCGAGTGCCATATGGGCAAAACCCTGAAATCCAAGATGGCTGCTTCCTAATTTGAAATATTTATGAATATTATTGGTTTTCAGTGGCTACAGCCTCTATTAAGCAATAATTATTATTTTTTTTTTCTTTAATCATGTTCTAAATGTATATCAAAGATACTTCAGCTTGGTTGCCCCCTTGGCAACCTCTAGCAATGCATATAATTAGCATAATTTTTTATTATTTACCTAATTTGCATATTCCCCCATATTGAGTATATTGGGAACCCGGAAAGTAAAAATGACGAGAAATACCACTTTCCCAAGGTTTCGGGGGGGGGGGGGGGGGGGGGCAGGAAATCCATTTATGATACCTAATTCGACGTATCACCTTAGCAACCCACATAAATCCAAGATGGCCGTCTTTGGCATTTTAAAGGAGATAATGCTATTTGCAACTTTAACGGCATTTGTTTTGGAGGGCATAATTTGTTTACTGTTAGCAACCAGCTACATTGAAATATAAGTATTCCAATTGCTAATTCCAATAATTGAGATTCCAAAAATTATAATGTTGTTCGAATATAACCAAAAGAATGAAGTTGTGTATCATTACATGTGCAATTTGGGGAGCAGCCATCTTGGATTTAAGAAGGTTGCCATGGTGCTATATGGAAATAAGTATAAAAAATAGACTTGTTGCCCTCCAAAACCTTGGAAAAGTGGTATAACTTTTTTTACTTTCCGGGTTCCCAATATACTCAATTTGGGGGAATATGCAAATTAGGTAAATAACCCAATTATGCAAATTATATGCATTGATAGAGGTTGCCAAGGTGGCAACTAATCTGAAATAGCTTCACTACATATTTAGAACATAAATGAAAAATAATAATCTGGAATTATTGCTTATTAGAGGCTGTAACCAGTGAAAACAATAATATTCATACATATATGCAAATTAGGGGCAGACATCTTGGCTTTTAGGGCGTTGCCTATACGACACATGCAAATGAGCACCGTTAATGGATTACATGCCCTAAATTACCCTAGCATAATCGTTTTTATCAATATTGTACTATTCCTAGATAGAAAATGACCCCTGACCACATTTCAGAAATATGCAAATTAGCTAATTATCCTTATAATGCAAATTAAACCACTTTCCCTAGCTTCGATTTCTTAGGACTTTTATTATGTTGTTCATGGGAGTTTCCTGAACAGAATTCCGAAGAAAATTCGCAAGTTGCATTATTTGAATTGTCAAATTATTATGGGGCACGTGTTCCAGCCCGTAGCTTCGCCACTGGTTACCACCACTTAAAAATCCTCCCATGACTTGCTAAGCCCCGCCCGTTAAATTAGCTACCTTCAGGCATTGTTTGATTTTCGAAAATGATGTGCTATGCAATTCCTACACTAAGCCTTAGTTTTCGCTTTAATTTGTCTTGAAAATAGTGAAGTCTTCTGCATTGCTGTTGTACTTTCAAACCAAAACAATATCTGCTTGATCGAAAATCCGTTCATAAATAGTTGACATATATCTATACATACAGCAATTTTAAACCAACACGTTCGTAAAAAAAAAAAATATATATATATTTATTTCTGATTAACCAACAAATACATTGATGATATATCGAGGTGTTTGCATAGCGCCTTATGTGTTAACCGCTCAAAAATAAACACAGCCTTCGTAAGAGTCCTTACGATTTCTTTCCAGTATGATGACCGATAACCGCACATTTTAGGTACGTCCCCCCCCCCCCCCCCAAATATCTAAGAAAAAAATAACAAGTATATATTGCGGACCATTTTGAAATAATAAAACAAAACATAAGTTTTGCCCCCAATAATTTGTGTGCCCCTCCCCCAGTTATTACGACCACGCTACGCCACTGCAGTCAGCGTGGTCGAGACTTTGCTCTTTACATGCTCAGACGTACACACAAGCATGTTATTTTCTTTGAAAGCGCTTTCATGACCTTGAATCATAATTGTTTTTAATGGATATATGTTTCTTTTTTAAAATTCATTTTTAATCATATTTATATTTGAACTGTATTATTTTACATTTCGTTTGTTTGTTGTGATGCACGTGCAATTTATACTACTTTCTTTCTCATTTCCCACAGCCTACAGATCGCAACACAGAACGCGCCAAATCACATTCTAACCTTCGAGAATATCAGTACAATTCTCATACATTCCGACGTGGGATCAGAGTGGAACTTGCTCAACTCTACGTCAAATATCACCGAGTTCGATTACCCTCCTTTTAACGCAACATACGAAGTTCTGTATTTCTGCCTTGATCTCAAACGACTGCCTAAGTTCTACATTGAGAGTCTAGTTGCCCCAATTGCGCTGATCAGTTGGCTTTCGCTGGTTGTCTTTATGGTTCCTCCCAAGAGCGGGGAGCGTTTGTCTACAGCCATTTCGCTGGTCCTCGGACTGACTGTGTTCCAGATTGTTGTGTCAGACAGCTTTCCACAAACCTCACGCGGTAAATTTAGCACTCAAGTTATAATTATTTTAAAGCCTCAACATAATACTTGTACCATGTTTACTGAATGTTATGATAAACTCTAGTGTATATTCCAATACCAAACTGTCCGGTTTACAATGGAACCATTGAACATTACCGGTATTACCGGATTACCGGTACATCAATACATTATACAGATGTTAAAGTCATACCTGTAAAGTGTCAGATATTGCACAAAATGACATTTGAGACTTCAATCCTATATCAATATCATTGTAAAAATACAATTGAAAGATTTGTGAAAGTTTGAAAGTAAACGAACACTGTTTACCTAGTGAAAAAAACGAATATTGATTTCATATTTTATCACCGAATACCGATGGTCTGCCATACATTTGTCGCAGTAATGAATGATCCGTTTGAGATATTCGCACCCGTGTTAGTATGTTTACACACGTAGTACAGAATTCATGGAATTTGAACTCGCTCGGCTCAAAGTTCAATCTCCGGAATGTTCTCACGGGTGCTGCATGCGGACGTTCTCAGCTAGGACAATTGTACTTTTTATCAAAAGCGTTAATCAACGTGATTGAAATAAAAGATTTAAATGATAATTATCTTCATACTAAAGGGACATTTGAAAAAATCAAACCCTATTTTATTCTTCTTTTACCATAAGCTAAACAACACGGTAGAAGAGAAACGAGGAAGCTCCAAGTAATTTTCGTGGATTTGGACACTTTACAGGTATGACTTTAACTAGTGGTGGAGGCAACATCATGGAATGTTCCTCTCTGAGGGAATTTGCTATTAAGGGAAGATTGTAAGTCCCGAGACGTATAGTATATCGACTCATGTAAAACAGCAATTTTTTCAAATATAATCTTGGAAACAGTATTTAATATGGTCTAAATACATCACTGATGAGAAAAAATTTGCATAATTTGCATATTTCTGAAATAAGGTCAGGGGTCATTTTCCATCAAGGAATAGTACAGTAGTAATCAAAACAATCATGACAGGGTAATTTGGGGCAAGGAATCCATTTCCAGTGCTCATTTTCATGTGCCGTATGGGCAACGCCCTAAAATCCAAGATGGCTTCCCCTAATTTGCATATTTATGAATATTATTGATTTACAGTAGCTAAATCCTCTAATAAGTATTATTTACAGGTCATATGGATTAAATCATGCTCTCAATGTATATTAAAGATACTTCAGCTTGGTTGCCACCTTGGCAACCTCTGACAATGCCTAAAATTAGCTTAATTTGATTATTCACCTAATTTGCATATTCCCAGAAATCGTGTGTTTTGTGAACCCAGAAAGCAAAATCAATATCACTTTTCCATGGTTTTAGGGGGCAACGAATCCATTTATGATACTTATTTCGACGTATTACCTCGGCAACCCACATAAATCCAAGATGGCTGCCTTTGTCATTTTGAAGGAAAACTGCTATGTGCCACTTTAACAGCAATTATTTTATAAAGATGTAATTGTTTTACTGTAAGCAACCAGCTACATTGTAATAACAATATTCTAGTTTCTAATTCCAATAATAGAAAGTCAAAAAAGTACATAGTTTACAAAATAAATGCTGTTAAAGTGGCACATTGCAGTTTTCCTTTACAATGCCAAAAGCGGCCATCTTGGATTTATGTGAGTTGCCGAGGTGATACGTCGAAATAAGTATCATAAATGGATTCATTGCCCTCTAAAACCATGGAAAAGTGGTATTTCTCGTTGATTTTACTTTCTGGGTTCACAAAACACACGATTTCTGGGAATATGCAAATTAGGTGAATAATCAAATGAAGCTAATTATAGGCATTGTCAGAGGTTGCCAAGGTGGCAACCAAGCTGAAGTATCTTTAATATACATTAGGAGCATGATTTAATCTATACGACCTGCAAGTAATACTTATTAGAGGATGTAGCTACTGTAAATCAATAATATTCATAAATATGCAAATTAGGGGAAGCCATCTTGGATTTTAGGGCGTTCCCCATACGGCACATGAAAATGAGCACTGGAAATGGATTCCTTGCCCCAAATTACCCTGTCATGATTGTTTTGATTACTACTGTACTATTCCTAGATGGAAAATGACCCCTGGCCTTATTTCAGAAATATGCAAATTAGCTAATTATCTTTAAAATCGCCAAAATGCACCCTGGGACCAAAAGTAAAAAATGGAAACATCACTTTTTCTTATCAGTAATGTATTTAGACCAAGTTAAAAACTGTTTCCAAGATTATATCCAAAAATGTCACAACATTTATTTTTACTACATTAGGGGATATACTAGTAGACGAAGTACATTTTGTATGAATGTACACTGAATTTTGGCGCGGAATGCAGACCGACGCATGACCGAATATATACATTCGGAAAATACCCCTCAAACGACCCCGAATTAGTC
Source organism: Echinarachnius parma (assembly GCA_037951105.1). Lineage (NCBI taxonomy): Eukaryota > Metazoa > Echinodermata > Echinoidea > Clypeasteroida > Echinarachniidae > Echinarachnius > Echinarachnius parma. The sequence continues at coordinate 88,438 of JBAMJV010009425.1, forward strand.
GGTTTGCTGTCCGTATTCACCAAAACATGCCACATGTGAAACTGGGTATCGGAAAGGCAGCGGAAGGGGAGACGTACGCACCGTGTTTATGTCCTATACAGGGTGGCCCAAAAAAAACGGAACGGGGCACTTCCCAAAATATAGTACCAACATATTTATGTCCATTGGATAGGGTGTCTTTTCCCATGAAAACGATACCAAGAACAGTAATTTTGGTCGTGTAGGTTTTGTTTTAGGACGCTGTGAGTGAGACCATGTCAGGTGCCTATTTTTGTCATTTTTTACCTAGTCAATGCCGGTTAAATTGCACTCCCTGCCCGTAATACCATTCAACGAACATGCCCATTCTCTCGACACACGGCTGAGTGCACACTAACAATGGCGCGCCTTGTTCAACGCTATGAAAGGCGGTACGTGCGATCTATCAAGCACTGGCTCTGTAAAAATTGACAAAAAAGAGAACCTGACATGGTGTCACTCACAGCGCCCTAAAACAAAAACTACACGACCAAATTTACTGTTCTTGGTATCGTTGTTCATTTGAAAAGGCACCCTATTCGATGGACATAATACATTTGTAACTATATTTTGGGAAGTGCCTCGTTCCGTTTTTTGGAGGGGCCACCCTGTATAGGGTGAACAAATAAAAAAAAAACGGACCGCCATGCTTCCAATATCATCGGCACAAAATGATTGATTCCACTGGTAATCTCCTCCTAAGAAATGTAATACCAGTCGCGACAATGTTGGCAAAGTATTGATAGTTTTATGGGGCATTTTCTTCAAATTAATTACAATATTGTACACATATTTATAGACGACTTTAACCTAAAATATCATGCCTTAATATTACTGGCCATAGTATCAGCATTGTATGCACAACAACTACATAATTATGATGATATTGGTTATATTTTCCTTGATCAAATATTACTTGTCTACTAAAGCCAATCATATTTTCCCATGATCATATGATATGGGAAATATGCCATATCGTTTTTATCTTGGTCACTCTGGTTACACTCGAAAGGTTTCAAGCCCATTCATTCTAACATATGCATCGTGAAGCCAAAACTAGTTGAACTACATTTCATTTCGAGGTATCTAGTAACTTTATTTACCGCTCAGCGAATACAACAAGGTATGTGAGAACCGGCTAGGGTTCTCATTAATTGCCATCCTGGTGTTAGGATTTTGAAAATTTTACTAGATTCCTTTGATATGTTTTACTACCTTTCCTTCAATCATATATCTCTTCCAGGTGAATCGCCCATCGTTATGGTGTTCGTGAGGAACTCTTTCATAATTTCAATCGTAGTCACTATCTGCTCCGCCATCGTTATCAACATTGCCCACCACCAAGGCAATATCCAAAACAAGGTACGTTGAAAGATAATCATGAGCATAAGCGTATGAGGCGTGGGGGCTGCTGTACCCTCTGGAGTTTTGAAAACGGCAATTTTCGGGTAAAGCATTTTGAAAACGGCAATTTTCGGGCAAAAAGCACCAAACTTTTAGGCAAAATTATTTCATATTCGGGCAAAAATGTATCGTATTTGGACAAACTCATATCACATTTGGGCAAAAGCAGGTTATATTCGGAAAAACTCATAAAAGTTATCAATTTTGGGCGGTAAAATTTTGATCAAATGTTTTATTTGTATTTCTTTCCTTTTCGGCTTGTGATGCACAAACGGGGAAGATGGTATAAGGGCAAAATACCTCAGCCCCCTGGAACGAAAAAATGCCCCTACGCCCATGAGTATGAGGTCTGATGGATAGAATGTCATCTAAGTCCCCCTTAAACCCTTGGCAGTGTATCAATGTATACATACATTCATTGTGAAATGAAATTAAGTTGTAAACAACAGAAAGAGAATGCGTAAATGTTTAGAAATCCCCCAAAATGCTTATAAATAATCCGCAGAGTAATTGGCCAATTTCTACTTTTCATTGAAGTTCCTTCTGTCTTTTCTATTTTTGTTACCAGACCTTGCGCATGCTGCTCCACCGGGCACTCGCTCCATGCCTACTGGTCCGGGATCCCATAGCGCAGCGATCCCTACAAAGAGATGATGACGAGACCGCATCACTGGTAACGATGTGTTTTTATCTATTCCACTTAATGTGTTTCCAGACCTTGCGCATGCTGCTCCATCGCACCCTCGCTCCATCATGTCCATGTTTACTGGTCAGGGATCCCATAGCGCAGAGATCCCTGCAAAGAGATGATGACAAGACTGAAGAACTGGTAACGATGTGTTTCATCTATTTCACTTTAAAGGCATGCCTGTAAAGTGTAAAATGCTGCCGAAAGAGACATTTGAGACTTCAATCCTAAGTCAATATTATTGTAATATACAATTAAAAGATGTGTGAAAGTTTGAAGAAAAACGAACCCTGTTTACCTCGTGAAAAAAACGAATATTGAGTTCATATTTTATCACCGAATACCGATGGCCTGGCGTAGATTTGTTGCAGTAATAATCATCCGTTGGACGATATCCGCACCCGTGTATGTTTACAGACGGTACAGAATTCATGGAATTTGCGCGCGCTCGGTTCAAAATTCAGTCGGGTCGGGAAGCTTTCCCACGCGCGCTGGCCGGACGTGTTCAGCTACGACAATTGTACTTTATTTGAAAAGCGTTTGCTAACGCTTTTCAAATAAAAGATTTCAATGATAATTATTTCATACTAAAGGGACATTTGAAAAAATCTAACCCTATTTTATTCTTCTCTTACCATAAGCTAAACAACACGGTATAAGAGAAACGAGGAAGCTCCAACAAAATATCGTGGAGTTATAGACACTTTACAGGCATGCCTTTAATGTGTTGCACCCCGACGTTCAGTCGAACATGAAACACATTCGGGCAATCGCAAACCAAATCAATTACAAACAATTAATCAATGTTTGACAAATGAAATCATTGATGTATGCTTAAATTAATTTTTGAATGGAAAGAAAATTATATTGTGACGGGTTTCGAAACAGCAATTTCCAGATCATCATGATTACTTTCATAAAATAATGTTGGTTTGTTGCCGTTGCTAGTGATTTAATTTTGTTTTTCTACGAACAGGAGGTCGACTCCGTGACTGACTACGAGATCCTAGCGAGTGTGGTGGACAGGCTCTTCTTTGTAGCAATCGTCACCTCACAGACAGTCATCACGGCACAATTTGTCATATCCATCTCGTCTTAAAGCTAAACAGAAGTACTGGAAAACACCCCACGCACCTCAAATTATACGTTTTTTGTATTTTTTTATCACAGACACCACACTGTCATAATTCTCCATAGTGGAGAATTTTAACTTATACATTACTTATTACCCCGATTCGATTCGTCCGGACATGAACAATGCGTGCAAAGCTTTTCACAGCGGTGCACATGGAAAGTTCATATTATATTTCTGTAATTAACGGTATTAAGGTTCAAATTATACCATATAAATCATCGTTATATTATTTACAATGTTATTATACAAATTAACAATATTTTTCAATTAATTTGGCTAATTTAATGTAGATGCATTCTGTAATATTTCACAATTAATTATCTTACATGAGAAATATATTATATTAAATTGTCCATTCCCCCCAAAAAGTACGACAAATATAAACTTGAAAACTATTCATACTTCCCTATATCCTGAGTTCATGGGTCTGTAAAAGAAGACTTGTATATATATTGTGTAGGACAATACAGGGGGCTTTGTTCCAAAGACAATATAACTAGTCTGATAATGGAGACAATGGTTAATACCATTTTTTAAAATCATGATATATGTGTTTGTTAGGTGCATTATACACTACTGTAATTCTGACCTTCATCATGTTCATCGACGTAGGTCGGTTTGTTACCTACGTCTGTTTAGGGCAGGAATACGATAACTCATTGTTATACGTTGTACATTTCATCGACGAGGACTTTCCCAAGTGTCATTTATTCAATATCATCATACACAGCATATCTTCACTGACAAGAATTTAAGATAAAATAAGTATGTTCTTCAGCTGAGTGAGTAGTTTTCAATAAAAACAGCAACGCAGCTTTATCAGGGTTAAATGCAGTATGGACCTGGATGAGCATTGCCTTGTTCCACGTGATGCTATTCCTGTTTGGGACTTAATGCTTATTCGGCCTTCTGGTCTGTTGAAATTTAATTTAATTTCAGACAAGTGCAAGAATTTCCTTGTGAAAAATGTTCAATATATTATTTTATAACGACGGGCATCCAAAAGGTTGATAGTCCGATCTTGAAGGAGCAGGAAGTTGGGCTACCTAATGTTGTGTATGCAATGTTGCATCCTCCGCATGGTCAGTGATGCAAAGCCAGGTCAGTTGTATTCTTGTCTTTGTTTTAGACTGGCCGTCCATATTGCAGTGTTCGTTGATTACCAACAATCATTTGGAAATTGAAGCAATGTCAACCGATGAGAGGCATGTGCCTGCTGCGGGACAAAACGCTTGCTCACAAGAGCTGGGTTGACCTGACAAAAGCCACATACTGTGGGATGGGGTTGTTGCCGCTTCCACCCTTCCACCTGGCAGCGTTAGATGCCATTTTTAAACAGATGAGGAAACAATTAGGCCAACAATGCTGTTATGAATGTTTCCGAGGGGTTTCTCAAGAGACTTCATCAAGGAGGCCCTGGATGCCCTCAGTTATTGAAAAGTGCGTGGCTTTGAATGAGGATTATTTGGAGAAGTGGACATAATTATAGCTATATTTAATTGATGGTTCACCTTAACTCCTTCAGGGTCATGATATGATTTTGTTCAAAGCCCCTCGTATACCAGTAATGTTTATTACTTATAACTTATATTACCAGTACTCAAAATCTTTGAAATAACATATTTGAACTATTTTGATAGACTACTGTCATAGTGGCATTCTAAACATTTTGAACTTAGCATATTAACTGAATAACAATCAAGTTATGTATATATAATGCAAACAGAACTATTATCATATGTAAATAAGCATCAACTGCATTATAATATTACGTTAATAAGTATTTACTGACTTTAGAATAATAATGTAAATAGGCCTTAACTAATATTTTGCACATACTAACGAAAGTACAAAGGAACTTTGAGCAGTATGATCCTTAGTAAGTTCATGTATTTACTTTCCAATTAAGTGTCAATTGTCAATTCTATTTCATATTATATTGCATGTACACAAACACGGTAATAACATCAACAGTTCAAGAAAATAAATATTTTAAAATAATGTAATGTCCGTAAA